>JBBPBX010051429.1:0-24591 GCA_038048925.1 Garcialebias charrua | reverse complement strand
TTTAAGTATATTTTCAGCCAAAACCTCTGCCCTGACATAAGGGAGAAAGTTCATGTCAGCGCGAACTACAAACGGAGGTCCATCGATGAAATAAGAGAGTGTGCGATAGATGTTTTTACAGGTCGCACACCAAACAAAACACCCTTTGAGGTGTGCCCGGGTGAGATGGTCAAATCCAACTCACTAGAGCTGGAAGGGGCGCGGAAAACGACTCCTTTTCCTACAAAAGGTGAGAAAAAACAGAATTTTCGACCTGACAAAACACGTAGCGAAGGTGTCCGCTGGAACTATGACCCGAAGTGGCTCAGACAAGACCCAGAGTTCGGAAGACGATTTCAAAAGGGGGGTGCACGTCCTAAAGATAGGAATGATGGTCACAAAAGTAAACCATATCACAAAAGGGGGTCCCAACAGGAACCCCCTGGTCAAGGACAAGCCCCTCCTGCCCCTCGAACGGAACAGTCCGAGACAGGCAAAAAATCGCAAAAGTTCCAGAAAAAAGGCCATAATTCTCTGTCCCCAGAGGACATGGAGAAATTACGTCGGTTGTTAAAGGGGTTGGATAATACAAACAATGATAACAAACCTGGAGTGATGTGTAGCACTATCGTTGATAGTAAGTCGGAGCACGCAAATCACGACAGTCAACAAGACACTGATGGTCAGAATGCTGACAATCAGGATAATGACAGTCAAGACATTGACAGTCCAGAGTGTGTCGGTCAACAAAACGTTGACAGTGACCATGACATTATTGTCACAGACTCTAACAGCCCCTCATCAAACAAGGGGGGGGAACTCAACCATCGTCGACAGTGACCCGCCACGAACTGAAAACTCAGACACGTTGGTGACTGCACTGACGGTTCAGATGAAGAAAGATTACACAGTCAGAGGTCAACGTAAACAGAATGACTGGCCGAAACCTTTAAGGTTTCTGTGTGACTTTGAAAAAAGGGGGGAGGCTATGAAAGCTTACCTGCCAATCACACTGGAAGGGGTCCTCACGCATGAAGCACTCCTGGATGGCGGAGCCGACATTACCATTATGTCAGCCAAACTGTTCGAGGAACTACGGACCGCCGCTATCGGTGTTCATAGGCAAATACCCCTTGTAAAAAGTGCTATAGAACTGCAGGGTCTCGCAGAGACGAGAACTACCCTAACAGCTATAGCTATGGTTCACATGCAGATTGGCAAAATGACATTATACCACCCGGTACATGTGTCTACACTTGATTCATTCCCATTTCTAGTTGGCCAAGACTTTATAAACCGCTTTGATGCAATTATAGACTATGGCCGACAGAAAATGTGGAGCACAGTGAGAAAGCCTCTGCCAATAAAAGTGCCTCCTAGCTGTGATACGGACTGCCTAACCGCAGGTACCGCAAAGGACACACGGGACACCTCATCTGAGGACAAGAGCCCGGTAGGTGAACCTACAAAAACAGGTGAGGCAGAAGAGGCCCAACAAGAAAGCCTCCTCTGCGAGCTGAAACAATCAGCACTCACTGAACACTACCTACAACAGGTAGTAAAAGGTGTCGAGATCCAGGGATCCCACACCGAAGATGCTGTACTGTCTCCTTGGACAGATAATTCAGCAATCAGCCAAGCTCTTTATGAAAGCTTGGTTAAAAAACATATGGGTCTAGAACTGACGAAGAAAGCTTTACGCTTTCATCTCGATCCCAACAGTGAGCGGGTAATGACCGCAAATGGAGTCATTCGCCTGAACATGAACTGGAACAAACGAGAACTGGTCCACCCGTTCCTCGTGGTCCAAAACTTACCACATGCATCCTATATAGGCTCTGACATTTTGGTAAGATTGGGTGTCCGAGTGGACACCGTAAACAATGTACTGTGGTCGCTGGAAACAGACAAAATGGATTCTCCTGTGCTAAGCACAGAAAATCTCAAAGCTGGACAGACCATACCAGAAATCTGCGAGGTTGCTTGCAACCGATCCATCACAGTACTACCTCAGGCAATGAACCAGATGGTGGAAGTTCACATCATAGCTAATCAAGCTATTGGCCAAAAGCAGGCATACTTTCAACTGTCTCCTAAGTTTTACAACTTAGGACTGTCCATTGAGGTCACGAGACAAGTGAGCCTCGACTGCAGAACCACATCTGTTGCTGTGTGTAACACAGGCACGGAAGCGGTACTGATCAAGAAATACACAAAAATAGGATGGTTGATCTCCACTGATTTCCATGATTTTGAACTGAGCATTACATTTCTGGGAGGGCTCCCAGAATACCTGATCCCGCATGAATACACGGGGCAAGTCTTGTTCACAAAGCCTAAACAGGCTATAGCTCTCGTCTCTGTCAATGAGATCGACCAAGACACAGTCTGCGGGGTCGGTCTAGACCGAGACGACAGCCTAAGCTCTCAAACCTATAGTGTCCTGCCTATAAACAGGGTAAATGACACAGAAAGGGATTCATTGGAGCTCCCCAAAGAACAAGAACCCCTCTCAATTTCTTCTCAGATCGAACAGGTGGTCGCCCAAGCCGACGCCCTGAAAACTGATGGAGAAAGGGACAGACTACGTCAAGCTCTCTTAAAGTTTGAGAAATCATTTTCAACCGACTCAATGGATTGTGGGTTGACCACGCTCCACTCAGTGAGCATCCCAACCCCGCCCGAAGCTCCACCCACATTTGTCAGACAGTACAAGATTCCTCTGGCAGCGCATCAACCTATCAGGGAAATCCTTGATAACCTTCTAAAGAATGGTATCATCAGATACTGTAACAGCACTTACTCTGCGCCTTTGTGGCCAGTGTTAAAACCAAATGGTAAGTGGAGACTCACAATTGATTACAGAAAGCTAAACAAACAAGTCCCCTTATCACGGTGGCCGATGACCCAGCTCCAACAGGAACTGCCCAAGGTCACCAATGGTAAGTACTTCTCGACCCTCGACGTCGCCTCTGGTTTTTGGACCATCCCTGTGCGTGCCGAGGACCAATACAAACTAGCTTTCACCTTCGGTGGCCGACAATACACTTTTACCAGGTGTCCCTTTGGCTACGCTAACTCTCCTGCGGAGTTCAACATCTTCTTGAACAAAGCATGTCCGGACGCCCATGAGCGTGGGACACTGATCTACGTGGACGATGTCCTTCTGAGGCAGCCAACACTGGACTCACATTTGGCTGAGATCGACCACGTTCTGAATCAGCTGACAACTGCTGGTGCTAAAATATCACTGTCTAAATGTCAGTGGTGCAGAACCAAGGTGGACTACGTTGGCCTACTCGTAGGTCCAGACGGAGTACAACCACAGTTGACTCGCACCCAAGGCCTTGACAATCTCAAAGTCCCCACCAATCTCAAAGAACTACAAAGTTTTCTTGGCGTGTGTAACTACTCGAACCAGTTCATAGAAAACTATGCAGACCTTGCAAAGCCACTGACTGAACTCCTAAAGAAAGACGTTCCATTTGTCTGGACTGACAAACAGCAACAGGCAATGGAAGCTCTTATAAACAGGATCAAGTCAGCCCCATGTTTAGTCTACCCAGACTACAACAAAGAGTTTTACTTGGAAGTGGGCTTCTCAGCTCATTGCATAAGTGCAGGTCTGTACCAAATACACGACAGAGACAAACGTGTAGTAGCCTACGCCAGCAAAACGATGGCAGGCCCCGAGTTGAGATTCTCAGACTGTGAGAAAGCTCTACTGACCACAGTGTGGGCAGTTAAACATTTCTCCAGCTACATTGGTGGACAGAAAATCATTGTGGAAACACAACACCAGCCAGTGACTTTTCTTAACAGTGAACGCATCAGAGATGGTGTGGTGACAAACTCACGTGTTGCAACGTGGCTCATGGCGCTTCAAAGTTTTAACCTAGACATACGTTATGGTCAAAACAAGAAGTCTCATCTGGGGACGGACTTGGCAATCTGCCAGAAGTGTACACAAGATGTACCAGCCACCCAGCCGCCGGTTGAGGAAAAACCCCAGTAACTGAAGACCCGAATCACCACTTCTTTGATGACAATATCTGCAAAGATATGACAACATTGTACGTGGATGGATCTTCATTCCTCCGCGACAAAATCTGTAAGGCAGGTGTTGGAGGAGTTCTCCTCCAAGACCAAGAACAGATAACTTTCAGCTACAAATTAGGCTCTCAGACTTCTCAGTACGCTGAGATTGCAGGAATCCTAATAGCTCTCCAGATGGTAGTAGAACGCTCCATCAAGACGCTAGTCATCTGCACTGACTCTAACTATGCTCGTTTAAGTTTCGCTTGTCACCTCGCTGTGTGGAAACTGAATGGTTTCCTAACAAGCGACAGGAAAGTGGTCAAACACAAAGAGCTTTTCATAGCGTGTGATCACTTGGTGACATCACACGACTTACAGATCTACTGGAAGAAAGTTCCAGGGCATTCTAGAGTCCCAGGCGATGACAAGCACTACAATGACATTGCAGACTCCTTAGCCAAGGAAGGAGCCGACGAAGGTCCTCTATGGTCCTTCGACCCCTCCTGGTTAATCGAGACTCTGCCAACACAACCTTCAGTCAGGGTTATGGCAGTCACACGTGCACAGGCCGCAACCAGACCTGCTGACAACGCAGTCTCTGTACGACCCGCACTGACTGACCCAGACATCATCCAACTACAAAAGTCGGATCCTGCTATCAACTCCATGATACTGTACCTGACTGATCCGAACAAAAATAGTCCGTCTAAAGACGACCTGGATTCCGATCCAGACCTTAAGGTCCTCTATCAGCTGCGCAAACAGCTAAAACTAATCAAGGGCATCTTAACTTTCGCTCATGGACCAACGTCCTCACCTGTGTTCGTGGTTCCCCATGACCAAAGGGGGGTGATGTTAGTTCATGCCCATGATCTCCCGTCCGCAGGACACAAAGGAGATAAAGCCACGCTGACGGCATTAAAACAAATTGCCTATTGGCCTGGAATGAAAAAGGATGTCAAGGACTACATTGAAGGGTGCGTGGTCTGTGGCCAGTTTCAGCCAACCAGACCACTTCACAGAGCACCACTGCAAAGCAGAGGCATTGCATTCCCATGGTCTGACCTCCAGATCGACTGGGTTGGACCACTCACTAAGAGCTCTAGAGGAAATAAATATTTTCTCACGGTAACTTGTGCATTTACCAAATGGGTAGAATGCCTACCAGCTCCTAACGACACAGCACAAACCACTGCTATGTTGTTAATGAATCATATATTTTCAAGGTTTGGACTTCCCCTTCGGGTGAACTCAGACCAAGGTACACACTTCACAGGTGAAGTGATGAAAGAACTGTGGAAGACGCTAGGCGTCAAGGCTAACTTTCATGTCGGCTACCACCCACAGGCTTCAGGCCAAGTAGAGAGAGCAAACAGAACTGTGGTGAGTATTTTGAAGAAATACGTGGCTGCAAACCACAAGGACTGGGACGTGAAACTCCCTCTGGTCCTCATGGCCATAAGAGCCACTCCACACACATCAACTGGCATCTCTCCCTTCGAGATGATGACCGGTCGACAAATGACTCTCCCTCTACACCTGTTGTACCAACCAGGCGACGCCGCCATGGCGACAGCCTACACTACACAACAATACATGAAAGATTTGAATGTACACCTCAGAAACACTTTTGCTTTCGCCCAGAAAAACCTGGAAAAATCCGCTGAAGGACGCAAGGCGTACTACGACCAAAAGGCCTCTCACAATGAACTCCAAGTGGGAGACAGAGTCTGGTACTATACGTTCGCCCCAGCAACCGGGAAAGGAGGGTCCGAGACCGGAACTCTCGCCCGCAAACTAATGCCCAGGTGGACTGGACCTCATCTGATAACAGACAAAGTGTCCTCAGTCGTCTACGAAATCAAAATCAGCAAAGGCCGCAAAGAGCCAATTGCTAAATGGGTACATCGAAATCAGATCAAACCTTACAAGGCGTTCAATGACTCCACAAAAGACAAAGATCTCACAAACTCACCGACTTCATGGGATAATAAGGTCGTCCAAACACAAGTTAGTAAATAAACTAATCAGGTTTAAACTACCATATTTCCCACCCTATAAGTCGCATTGTCCAATTTGAACTTAGAAACGCTAAGCCTAAAACCCACAACAAAAAACTAACCTTAACAACCATTTAAATCCACAAGATTTAATTTGACCTCGGTCATAAAGTTGAGACCTGTTTTCTTGTGTGTTGCACTTTGGAATCTGACGACAAGAGTGTGTCGAAGCAGTGAAACGTTGTTTCCTTGTTGTTTAGTCATTACTGTTGTCATTATTTGAGATATTGTTGTGGTTCTGAACACTCCCAGCCAAAAAGGTTTTGTATTAACATTGATTAATGCATAAGATGGATTTAACTATGCCAACATGCAGTTCGTTTTGTTAAATCTCAATCGTCGAAGAGTCAATGTAGTTTAAAGCTACTCAAGGTACCATAAACTACACTGGTCTCACAATTTCTAAATTGAACCGATTCGATCGTTTCTATTCTAGATTATCTATTCATTTTGATGAGTCTCGCCATAGACTTCAAAATTTATTAGGAATACCAAATCCTACGTCGTTCGTCTAAAAGACAACAGACATTTAGATCAAACTATATTTCATTTTCTATTTTAGTTTAACCTAAACTAAGTAATGAATGGAGGAATAGTTTGGAATTAGAGGCCTTCGTTACAGAAGCCCTCCAAAATTTTATAGGTACAGATCCCTATATCTAATTTTACAGAATTGATCCACCCCTTAATTGGTAATTGTAGCTGATCTAAACCATGATAGCTTACATACCAGGTGCATATAGGTAAGGCTTAATGTAAAATCCCAATCATAAGCCCACCTAAAAAACCACATAATTGCATGACACATAGAACCAGAGTGGCACTGACTGGAAACCAACCAGCCAACAACCTTCGATGTGGGGACCTGCAGCTCCAACGCTTGGTCTTCAACCTCCATCCAAGGGTCGCCTCCTCTGCGTCAATCGAGGGATCCCCTCTACATGCTGATTATGAAAACAATTGTTGCTGATCAATCGCCAACTCTAATCGATATGGAATTATCGTTGTGGAATTACCGCTGTGGATTATAAGACTTTGCTTTCCAAGGGATCACAGACTTTGTTTTCCAAGAGTTAACAGACTTTGTTTTCCAAAGGATTAAAAGCTTTTCGCAATGGGATTACCTCCGAACAGTATGGAATTTCCAAAAACTTTATGGGATTATAATTTTTGATTTTTCTTTTCCACTTACTGGATTACTTCAAGATCAAAGACAGTTCAAGGTTTCCTTTCGTGTTGGACCCCATCCCCAAGGACTGGCGATGGCTTCCAAAAGGGGGGAGATGTAGTGGACCTACCCAGGGTCAAACTAAGGTTTTTGAACTGTCCAGTGATGACCTTTACTGACCTCTCAGTAAAGCAAGACATTTACCACAAAATCATTCCATTAGTTGTAATCTGAGAATATAGTCATCAAAAGAGACTATTTCTATCTTTGATTTTATTCTAATGTGATCAAAAGAATAACTTTTGTCATTTTCATGATATATGTTATATGCTGTTATTCTTTAAATGTGAAACATCAATGTGTCATTTCTGCAAGTGAAAAGGTGTCAAAGTTCAGCTAAAATGTCAAACTGACTTACACTGAAATTGTTTTTGTCGAGTTTCAGCTAAAACTCTCATCTAGCGTCTGAAAGTCTCTCACTCAGATACTTTTCCTAAACAATTTCCTTCTCTGCGCTGAATTTCACCTTGAATAGTGATAACAAGTGGACCAATGAAAAAGAGACAAGTTTCTCTCCTCTCTGTTCCTTCTTTAAGTTCTAAGCTGTTGCTGGAACGTGAGAGTCTGCAAGAGTTTGGAAGGAACCAGAAGGTTCCTAGAGTTTCTGGGAACTTCAAAGAGATGTGAACCTTTCCCAAAGAGCTGGGGTACGTTTGGTCAAGAGCTAACGACCTTCGTCTTCAGCTAAGGACTGATAACCTGCTGTTATGAGTCCACGTCGAATGAGCGTAAGCTCAAAACTTTGTTATTCCTTCCTGGAATAAATTATCTTGAGCCAAAAAGCCACGACTGCCACGGCTTCTGCCGACGAAAGCGAGTATCACCGACACCGACAAGGTAAACACGTGTGGAGTCCAGCTTGGACTTGCGGGACCGACGACTCGTCAGTCCAAAGCTGATCACAGCTCTTTACCAGAACCGAGGCGGACGTCTTAAGGTAAAGGAGCCGCTGTTTGCTTGCTGGAGGTGTGATGATATCTTAGCTGGACGCGTACGGAAGAGTGTCATCTGGTTTCATAAATGCAAGATAAACTTCCTCTCTTAACCTCCCAATTCTTCTTAAATCTTTCCTCCTCTCTTTTCCCTCAATTCTAAGCTGGAAACTATTTTAAGCTAAAGAGCCCACAGACTAAATATGTTAACATCCAGTATTGAAGTCTGTTGTGTTGAATTTAAGTGTGCTGACGTATTAAATTGAAAGAAAGTGAAATCATGTCAATCAAGTGTAATGGTGTTGATTTTAGTTGATTTATTTTAAATAAATGGTAGTGTCGCCTGGCATACCAAACTAAGTCAATGTCCATTGTCACTCTATAGCTCTGTTTATTTATCCATCATAAAGATCACAGAAATATTGGGTAAACTGAAAAAGAAAAGAATCCGTGAAATTACTATTCAATCTGAATAAGTAAATTAATTAAGGTAAAGAGGTCAGTATTAATACTGACCCCTGTTAAAATCCTTTAGTTACATCTGGGTGGCACTATATGTGTTTAAAGACACAATATGTGGTCTCCCTCATGTTTCCTACACAACAAAACTGTATATAAATTCCACCTCTGTGTATTTTTTTTTTTTGAGAAACAGCCCCCCTTGGTGGAAATTTTATGGGCCGCCACTGGTCATTCAGAAAAGTTTTTATCAACTTTGCCAAATAGCAAAAGTGAAACCAATCTTAGCAAAACCTGACTTGGAGAAATTAGTCCATGCTTTTATCACATCTCGTCTTGACTACTGTAATGCACTGTATGTAAGCATCAGCCAGACCTCTCTTGCCTGTCTGCAGCTTGTGCAGAATTCTGCTGCTCACCTGTCAACTCCGGCCCGTAGGCGTGAGCACATTACTCCCATCCTGGTATCTCTTCACTGGCTCCCTGTGCACTACAGAATTCATTTTAAACTTTTGCTATTTGTTTTTAAATGCCTGAACAACCTTGCCCCACCATATCTGTCTGAGCTGCTTCAGCCCTACTGCCCTCCCCGATCTCTAAGATCAGCTGATCAGTTGCTGTTGAGAGTCCCCGAAACTAGGCTGAAGCTCAGAGGTGACAGAGTGTTTGCTGTCGTTGCTCCCAGGCTGTGGAACAACTAATGCCCCTTTTCCACTTGCTGGTTCGGGTTGGTTATTGCGCAATATATGCGTGCCAGAAGCGGGCTGGACACATTTTCCACCTCACATATGAGCCGCGCCGCACCGCGATTCCGGACTGATTTCAGAGCAGGGTTCAGGCAAGCTGTAAGCGCGCTGTCCTTCGCGTCATAAACACTGTCGGTCACTGATTGGTCGGGGGGAGGAGGCTGTTTGGAGGGAAGGGGTGCATTGTGGGTCCTTTCAGAACAACAACAACAGATCCTCCATCTGAGCTTGTCCGCGCCCGCACCAAACCAAAGCGTAGCTGACCGTATTGTTGGAGCACGTACATAATAGAAATCATGGCAAAAAAACATAGTTAAGGGAACACTACCTCCACCACGTGTGAGACGAGTAGGATCCTACACCCCACCCACCGAAGGGCTACAGAAGTGAATGGAGACAGAGCTACATGTGAGCTGATCCGAATTGAACCAGACCGGACCAGACTGATCCGCTCGGCGCCGAGCGAGTGGAAAAGGGGCATTACCATTGAGTGTCAGACAGGCCTCCTCTCTTCCCGTTTTTAAATCTCTTTTAAAAACACACGTTTATTCTTTGGCTTTTAACACGTGATCTTATCTTTTATGGCATTTTAACACACCTGCAGTAAGATTGGTATATGTATTTTTTTTGTATGTTTTTTATGTTTTTTATCGTTTTTAATTAACTTGTCTTTTGTGTTATTATACAGCACTTTGGTTAACCCTGTGGTTTTTAAAATGTGCTATACAAATAAAGTTGATTGATTGATTGATTGATTGATTGATTGATTGATTGATCTGACTTACCAGATACATCACAACACACACCACTGTAGTGATATTAATAAGACATTTAAACTCAAGTGTCCCTCTGCCAAAAAGGTTGGTAACATGGGTCACCAACCTTTTTGAGTCTAAGAGTCACAGTGACACTGTGGACTAATTTGTCTGATACACACACAAACTTGTACAACTCATCTTTAGTTAAAGAATCAATAATAATAAATGTACATATGAGTGAATAAATTCCAGCACTGAGGGCTAAGCGTTGGAACATAGCTGGGAACTGCCGCCACAACAGTTTAGCTTTCCTGTGTTAAATTTTCCTGAGTTTTATTTAGGTCATTCTTACACTTAGTGTGTGGATATGTGTGTGTATCAAATATTCATAAAAATATGAAACAAATCGCGTCAATAGGGGAGGCAACATATAAAAGCCAAATAAAGGACGATTCCGTGTTAGGTTCACTTTAGCTAACCTGAATATTTACAACCCTCCTGTCCTGCTAATACACTGACGGTACATACCTACTATCTTTCAACCATATTGAAAGGCTTTTTTTCATCCCGCCAACATCTTTATCCTTCTCCCTTTTCCTTTTTCTGTTTTGCGCCCCAGATAGCTTTTTTTTCTATCGCTCCATCTATTTGTCAAGTGCACAACGAGTGGTAGCACTTTGAGATTTTTATTAATGAAAAGTGCATTATACATTGAATTCATTATTATTATTAGTCCAAGATTTAAAAAAAAATAAAAAATAAAATAAAACGCGCCTGAGTGTGTTCTCTTAGGGGCATGTTCATAGCCACCTGTGTGGGGAGAGTGATAGGAGGGGAGGGGAAGGAGCAGAGGGGTGCCTAATCAGTGCTGTTCCCCTATTATTAATCATTTCATGCAGTTAAATATAGAAAATGCCTACTAGAAAAAAAAATTTCTAGAGACAGTTTTGACGCCCCCTGTAGTGCAACGCCCCCATGCATTGCATACACTGCATACCGGCTTTTTGCGCCGCTGACGGTGAGGTCAGCCATGTTGCATCTGACAGTAAAGCCAGGTTCCCATCGAACGCGTCTTCAGCAGCAAATACGCTCCCGACGCACGGTGTTGGCTGCTTGTCACCAGATGTCTGTTCACACCAAACACGTCTAAAGACGCGCAGTGGGAGAAGCGTCTTGGTCCTTTTCCGGTCGGGTTTGTTTTGTTTTTTGTACACCGGGCAGATAAAATCAGCTGTTCGTGAGCCTCGTTACTACTTGAGTGGGTTTTCTACAAGCCGAACTGCAGCTCCGAAAGTCTTTGTTGAGATTAAAACGTTGTTTTTTTATTTTTATGTTTGGGGTGATCGTACGCTCGAGCAGACAGAGGCAACTGTAAAAATGCCAAGTTTCTTACCGGAGGCTGGTTTCTTCATGGCGGCTCGTTGGGCTAAGTTAAAAAAGTCCTGTCGTCGTTGCGTCATCACATAGCAGAGTCTCTCCCGATTGGCTGCTGCTACGCTGCGAGCAACTGAAGTAGGTCAAAGTTAATTTGGTTGAAGTCGAGCAACGGCTGCTGTAGACGTGCCGCATGCGCGGAAAAGAACTGCCGCGCCTTGCCGCGCTGCTCGGACTGCTCAAACCGCGCCGCGTCATGCTTCGCCGCTCCTCGATGCTCGGACACATACCATACCATACCATACCATTTTATTTATAAAGCACTTTAAACAGGAACAAGTCCACACCAAAGTGCTGGACAAACAAACACGCAACAGGTAACACAGACAATGAAGTACAACACGAAAAACATAAAAACATTGCAGATCATAAATCAAACGATCCAATACAAATCAGCTGGCATTGAAAGCAATGGAGTAGTAGTGAGTTTTTAACCGGGATTTGAAAACCGAGAGGGAGGGGGCCTGTTTGATGAGCAGCGGTAACTCGTTCCAGAGTCTTGGGCCTGCTACAGAGAACGCCCTGTCACCCCTGCGCTTAAGGCGAGTTTCTGGAACTATTAAGAGTACCTGATCCTCTGACCTCAAAGCACGTGGAGGGACATATGGGTGTATCAGATCCGAGAGATAGGCGGGGGCGAGACTGTTCAGCGATTTGTAGACATACATGAGAATTTTGAATTGGATTCGAAGATGAACCGGTAGCCAGTGAAGGGAGGCCAAGACTGGTGTAATGTGCTCTCTTTTGCGTGTGCTGGTTAAAAATCGGGCAGCTGCGTTCTGAACCAGTTGTAATCGTGCAATGGTGGCTTGACTGACGCCAAACAGAAGTGAATTGCAGTAATCAAGCCTAGATGTAATGAATGCGTGAATCACTGTCTCCAGGTGCTTTTTGGATAATATGGGCTTCAGCTTAGACAGACGCCTCAGCTGGAAAAAACAGGATTTGACGATCATGTTTACATGACTGTTGAGTTTCATGGAAGGATCCATTATCACTCCCAGATTTTTGACTTTTTGTTTTTCGGACAGGGGTAGAGCAGACAGGTCAATGCAGTGGTTTGAGGTTGTGTCATTGGGAAGGAACAATATGGCTTCAGACTTCTTATCATTGAAGCTTAAGAAATTTAAAGCCATCCAGTCCCTGATGTCAGCCAGGCAGTCGAGCAGAGGTTGAATAGAGCCTGTACCATTTTGTCTTAGGGGGAAGTAGATTTGACAGTCATCAGCGTAGAAGTGGAAAGGTATATTGTGTTTCCGGAAAATAGCACCGAGTGGCAGCAGGTATAAGGAGAACAAGAGAGGACCCAGGATGGACCCCTGCGGAACCCCCCATTTAAGAGCCGCCACTGCAGAAGTGGCGGCTATATGCAATAGACATTGCATGTAAACCGGCTGCTTCGGCTGCTCGAAACGCGTTCGGTGGGAATCCGGCTTCAGACGTAGCTGACTTTGCAAGAACAAACCATAAATGATCATGGATTAATTTTTTTACTAGAAGCTTCCACAGAAATAAACAAAAAATACATTTGAAGCCAGTTCTTCTCTGGCTTACATAAACAAAGATATTCAAGAGTTTTATGTTTTTTTTTCATTTCAACGGTCATTGAGATGTTTACATGTGAGATCCAGACATTGCTGGTGTCAGATTACATATGAATATAGCTGTTCAAATGTGCGTCAGACTCAGTGGCGGGCTGTGCATTTCACACCTAGGCCTTCAGTAGTGCTCCGTCTGAAACAATCCAACCCTCAATAACTATTTTCCCCATATTTTTAGACCAATTTTTGGCTGATATATGACCGTTTCCATTCATTCTGATGGGGAAAAAATGGAGCAGTACCACTTTCGGCCACTAGGGGCGCTAAAGGGCCCTCTAGGCTTTTGACGACTAACCCGGAATTTACACTACATGCGTTCCGGCTCCGCCCCGCTCCGCTCCGCAGGTCGCAGCTGAGCGTCTCAAAGTCCAGTTTCCACTACCTCCGCTCAGCTCAGGTCCGCCTGGATGCGCTGCTCCGAGACACATGTGCGGGAATTGCGAGATCGCGCGATAAATCAAGTGATAAATAATGAAGTCAGAACAAAACAATTCATTCGGTGGAAGAAGGAGAACAAAAGTAGAGACTGCCTCGCTGTTTGATTGTTTTTTGCATTGAGATATGAGCGACAGGACATGGTTTGAGCGACAGGATGTGATCTATTACATTTCAGAATAAAATACTTTATTTATTTATTTATATTATATTTACCCCTCCCTGGGCTGCCACCTTACCGTGGTGGAGGGGTTTGAGTGTCCCAATGATCCTAGGAGCTATGCTGTCAGGGGCTTCATGCCCCTAGTAGGGTCACCCAAGGCAGACAGGTCCTAGGTGAGGGACGAGACAAAGTGCAGCCCAAAGACCCCAATGATGAGTAAAACTAATGGAATCAATGTTCCCTCGCCCGGACGCGGGTCACCGGGGCCCCACTCTGGAGCCAGGCCCGGAGGTGGGGCACGCTGGCGAGCGCCTGGTGGCCGGGCTTTTACCCATGGAGCCCGGCCGGGCACAGCCCGAAGAGGAGACGTGGGTCCCCCTTCCCATGGGCTCACCACCTGTGGGAGGGGCCAAAGGGGTCGGGTGCAATGTGAGATGGGTGGTGGCCGAGGGCGGGGACCCTGGCGGTCTGATCCTCGGCTACAGAAGCTGGCCATTGGGACATGGAATGTCACCTCTCTGGTGGGGAAGGAGCCTGAGCTAGTGTGTGAGGTTGAGAAGTTCCGACTAGAAATAGTCGGACTTACCTCAACGCATGGCTCTGGCTCTGGAACCAGTTTCCTTGAGAGGGGTTGGACACTCTTCCACTCTGGAGTTGCCCCTGGTGAGAGGCGCCGAGCAGGAGTGGGCATACTGGTTGCCCCCCATCTTGGTGCCTGTACGTTGGGGTTCACCCCGGTGAACGAGAGGGTAGCCTCCCTTCGCCTACGTGTGGGGGGACGGGCTCTGACTGTTGTTTGTGCCTATGCACCAAACGGCAGCTCAGACTACCCACCCTTTTTGGAGTCCTTGGAGGGGGTATTGGAGAGTGCGCCTCCTGGGGACTCCCTTGTTCTACTGGGGGACTTCAACGCTCACGTGGGCAATGACAGTGAGACCTGGAGGGGTGTGGTTGGGAGGAACGGCCCCCCTGATCTGAACCAGAGTGGTGTTCTGTTATTGGACTTCTGTGCTCGTCATGGATTGTCCATAACGAACACCATGTTTAAGCATAAGGGTGTCCATATGTGCTCTTGGCACCAGGACACCCTAGGTCGCAGTTCGATGATCGACTTTGTTGTCGTCTCATCTGATCTGCGGCCGCATGTCTTGGACACTCGGGTGAAGAGAGGGGCGGAGCTGTCAACTGACCACTACCTGGTGGTGAGTTGGCTCCGATGGTGGGGGAGGATGCCGGTCAGACCTGGCAGACCCAAACGTATTGTGAGGGTCTGCTGGGAACGTCTGGCAGAGTCTCCCGTAAGACGGAGCTTTAACTCCCACCTCCGGGAGAGCTTTGAACACGTTCCGAGGGAGGCGGGGGACATGGAGTCCGAGTGGGCCGTGTTCCGCGCCTCTATTGTCGAGGCAGCTTATCGGAGCTGTGGCCGCAAGGTTGTTGGTGCCTGTCGTGGTGGCAACCCTCGAACCCGGTGGTGGACACCGGCAGTGAGGGATGCTGTCAGGCTGAAGAAGGAGTCCTATTGGGCCTTTTTGGCTTGTGGGACCCCGGAAGCAGCTGATAGGTACCGGCAGTCCAAGCGGCATGCGGCTCGGGTGGTTGCTGAGGCAAAAACTCGGGCGTGGGAGGAGTTCGGAGAGGCCATGGAGAATGACTTCCGTACGGCTTCGAGGCGATTCTGGTCCACCATCCGGCGTCTCAGGGGGGGAAAGAGGTACGCGACCAACACCATTTATGGTGGGGGTGGCGTGCTACTGACCTCAACTCGGGATGTTGTGAGTCGGTGGGCGGAATACTTCGAAGACCTCCTCAATCCTACTGGCACGTCTTCCACTGAGGAAGCGGAGCCTGGGGACTTTGGGTCGGGTTCTCCGATCTCTGGTGCTGAGGTCGCCGAGGTGGTTAAAAAGCTCGCGGTGGCAAGGCTCCGGGGGTGGATGAGATTCGCCCGGAGTTCCTTAGGGCTCTGGATGTTGTAGGGTTGTGTTGGCTTACGCGACTCTGCAATATCGCGTGGACATCGGGGGCAGTTCCCTTGGATTGGCAGACTGGGGTGGTGGTTCCCCTATTCAAAAAGGGGGACCGTAGGGTGTGTTCCAACTATAGGGGGATCACACTCTTAAGCCTCCCTGGTAAGGTCTATTCAGGGGTTCTGGAGAGGAGGGTCCGTCGGATAGTCGAACCTCGGATTCAGGAGGAGCAGTGTGGTTTTCGTGCTGGTCGTGGAACACTGGACCAGCTCTACACCCTCAACAGGGTCCTGGAGGGTGCGTGGGAGTTTGCCCAACCAGTTTACATGTGCTTTGTGGACTTGGAGAAGGCATTCGACCGCGTCCCTCGGGGGGTTCTGTGGGGGGTACTCCGGGAGTATGGGGTACCAGGCCCTTTGATAAGGGCTGTTAGGTCCCTGTACGACCGGTGTCAGAGCTTGGTCCGCATTGCCGGCAGTAAGTCAGGCTCGTTTCCGGTGAGAGTTGGACTCCGCCAAGGTTGCCCTTTGTCACCGATTCTGTTCATAACTTTTATGGACAGAATTTCTAGGCGCAGCCAAGGTGTTGAGAGGATCCGTTTTGGTGACCTTAGAATCGCTTCTCTGTTTTTTGCAGATGATGTGGTCCTACTGGCTTCATCAGTTCGTGATTTACAACTTTCACTGGAGCGGTTTGCAGCCGAGTGTGATGCGGCCGGGATGAGGATCAGTTCCTCCAAATCCGAGGCCATGGTCTTGAGCCGGAAAAGGGTAGCATGCCCTCTCCGGGTCGGGGAGGAGGTCCTGCCCCAAGTGGAGGAGTTTAAGTATCTCGGGATCTTGTTCACGAATGAGGGAAAACTGGAGCGTGAGATCGATAGGCGGATAGGTGCAGCGTCCGCAGTGAAGCGGGCGCTGTACCGGTCTGTCGTGGTGAAGAGAGAGCTGAGTCGAAAGGCAAAGCTCTCAATTTACCGATCGATCTACGTTCCCACCCTCATCTATGGTCATGAGCTTTGGGTTGTGACCGAAAGAACGAGATCTCGGATACAAGCGGCTGAAATGAGTTTTCTCCGCAGGGTGTCTGGACTCTCCCTTAGAGATAGGGTGAGAAGCTCAGTCATCCGGGAGGGACTCGGAGTAGAGCCGCTGCTTCTCCACATCGAGAGGAGCCAGTTGAGGTGGCTCGGGCATCTGGTTAGGATGCCTCCTGGACGCCTCCCTGGTGAGGTGTTCCGGGCATGTCCCACCGGGAGGAGGCCCAGAGGAAGACCCAGGACACGCTGGAGGGACTATGTTTCTCGGCTGGCCTGGGAACGCCTTGGGATTCCCCCAGAGGAGCTGCTCCATGTGGCTGGGGAGAGGGAAGTCTGGGCCTCCCTACTTAGGCTGCTACCCCCGCGACCCGACCCCGGATAAGCGGATGAAAATGGATGGATGGATGGATGAATTTTATCTCAATTGTCTTCTACAGGCCATCAGTTTGTAAATAAAACCCATATAATTACACTCTGGCAGCAGAAAAAATATCCACCGAGTGGTTTAGGAGCTATAAATTACGATATACACTGAACTTTACAGAAACTAGCTCGACACGATAGCATGTCTTAAAAAATGAATAAAAAATCGAATTTTATCTCAATTGTCTTCTACAGGTCATCAGTTTGTAAATAAAACCCATATAATTACACTCTTGGCAGCAGAAAAAATATCCACCGAGTGGTTTAGGAGCTATAAATTACGATATACACTGAACTTTACAGAAGCTAGCTCGACACGATAGCATGTCTTAAAAAATGAATAAAAAATCGAATTTTATCTCAAATGTCTTCTACAGGGCACCAGTTTGTAAATAAAACCCATATAATTACACTCTTGGCAGCAGAAAAAATATCCACTGAGTGGTTTAGGAGCGAAAAAAATTGTTTAGGGAGTTAAAGATTAGGCTAATGTAGTTAAATCCATCAGTGGTGTAATTAATGCTTTATCTCTATATTTAGGCTATACAGTATATAAATATAAACCATTTTTAGCTTTAGGTAGTATATACTGTATCTAGAAGTTATTTGTTTATTTACATCAGCACATTTCTAAATTCAATGCATAGTTTAAATCTTTATCCGTTAATATCAAAACCAACAAGAATTACAACTCATAGTGCTACGATAATTGACAACATTTTCACAAATATAACTAATGGGGATATGACAGGTGGTATCTTAACAACTGATTTAAGTGATCATTTACCAGTTTTCACTATCTACAGAAATGATCAAAACATTATAAAAGAAGTTACAATTAAGAAAAAAATAATTAACACATCAAAAAAAGCTATGGATCAATTAAAAGATGATTTACAGAAGCAAAACTGGAAGGACGTGTATATTGATGATGTTAACAGATCATATGATGAATTTATGAACATTTTAGAAGCTCTGTATGAAAAGAATTGTGTGCAAAGAAATCGTAGAAAAAGAAATATTGTTGACCAACCTTGGATGACTAAAGGGTTGAGAAATGCTTGTAAAAAAAAAAATAACTTGTATTTATGTTTCTTAAAAACGAGAACACAACAAGCTGAAGAAAAATATAAAAAATATAAAAATAAATTGGTAATGATTATAAGAAGATGCAAGAAAGAATACTATAGTGATTTATTAAACAAGAGCAATGGTGACACTAAAACAACATGGCGAGTAATAAATGATGTTCTAAAAAGTCATAAAGCAAAAACGAACATTGCAAAATATTTTGTGAAAGATGACAAAGAAATACATGATGAGAATGATATCGTAAATGAATTTAATCAATATTTTGTAAATATTGGATCAAGCCTTGCAGCTAAAATACCAAAAGTAGATAATAAGGTGTGTCATTCAATTAAAAGTTGCACCAACAGTATTTTTCTTAGTGGAACTAACAAAGAGGAAATTATGAAAATGGTAAAAAATCTCTCAGACAAGAGATCAAAAGACTGGGTGGACATGGATATGATGTTCGTAAAAGAAATAATAAGTTATGTTATTGAACCGTTTACATATATATGCAATTTATCTTTTTCAACAGGAATATTTCCAGATAACATGAAAGTAGCAAAGGTAATTCCTCTTTTTAAAAATGGTGATAAATGTGTATTCAATAATTATAGGCCAATATCCTTATTACCACAGTTCTCAAAAATTCTAGAAAAACTATTTGTGACCAGATTGGATCAATTTATTGATAAACAAAATATTTTAAGTAGCAGTCAGTATGGGTTTAGAGAAAAAAACTCTACGTCAATGGCTCTCATGGATTTAATGGAACAAATAACTAATGCTGTCGATCATAAACAGTACTGTGTTAGTGTTTTTGTTGATCTAAAAAAAGCATTTGATACCATTGACCACACCATTCTCCTTGAAAAACTAAATAAATATGGTGTTAGAGGACCAGCATTACAGTGGGTATCTAGCTATTTGAAGGACAGGAAACAGTTTGTGCAAATAAATGATGTTAGATCTGACCTCCGTGATATCACTTGTGGAGTTCCTCAGGGTTCTGTGCTTGGACCAAAGTTATTTATTTTATATGTGAATGACTTGGTAAATGTGTCAGGACTACTTAAATGTGTTCTTTTTGCCGATGACACCACATTTTTCTGTTCGGGTAATGACATAAAACAGATTTTGGATATGATGAAAACAGAATTTATAAAAATACAAACTTGGTTTAAATTAAACAAATTATCTTTGAATTTAGATAAAACTAATTACATGATATTCAGTAACAAAAAGAGAATTGTTGATGACGATCCATTTGAAATTGAAGATGTTGTGATCTGTAAAGTGAGTGAAGTGAAGTTTCTGGGTGTTATCATTGATGACAAACTGACGTGGAAACATCATGTAAATTCCATTAAAAAAAATAGCTAGATCAATTGCAGTATTGTATAAAGTCAGGGATTTTTTAATTGATAAAGCTTTACATATGTTGTATAACACAATCATTGCTCCACATTTAATCTATTGTATTGAGGTTTGGGGAAAAGCGTGCAAAACTATTACAAAGCCTGTTTTTATTTTACAAAAGAGAGCTGTAAGAGTAATCACCAGAAAACATTTCAGTCACCCATCAAACACTTTGTTTCTTCAGCTAAACTTATTGAAATTCCAGGAATTGGTAGAATATAGTATTTTATCAGTTATGTATAGGGCTCATAATAACACTGTAAGAAACATGAGGGAGATAGTATATTGTGTCCTTAAACACATATAGTGTCACCCAGATGTAACTAAAGGATTTTAACAGGGGTCAGTATTAAGCTGACCTCTTTATCCTTAATTAACTTACTTATTCAGATTGAATAGTAATTTCACGGATTCTTTTCTTTTTCAGTTTACCCAATATTTCTGTGATCTTTATGATGGATAAATAAACAGAGCTATAGAGTGACAAAGACGTTAACTTAGTTGGTATGCCAGGCGACACTACCATTTATTTAAAATAAATCACTAAATTAACACCATTACACTTGATTGATATGATTTCACTTTCTTTCAATTTAATACGTCAGCACACTTAAATTCAACACAACAGACTTCAATACTGGATGTTAACATATTTAGTCTGTGGGCTCTTTAGCTTAAAATAGTTTCCAGCTTAGATTGAGAGGGAAAAGAATAGGAGGAGAGATGGTTTAAAGGAAATTATTGTGAGCATGAGACCAAAGTGACACTTCTCATCCGACTTCTGCTAAAATCCAGGTACGTTTGTAAACAGCTCTTTACCTTTTGACGACAGCCCGGTAAGAGAGAAGACCTTGTAACTTTTCAGATGTACGGGTCCGTGTGGGAACCAGCACCTCTGAGCAGGTTATTCGTTTACGTTTCCAACGTCTCCTGGTTTCCGCATCGACCATCAGAAAATGTGTCAGCTTCAGGCCTCTGACTTCAAGATAAACTTATTCCATGAAGGAATAAACAAAGTCTTGAGCTTACGCTCGTTCGAAGTGGATTCATAACGGCATGTTATACAATCCTTAGCTGAATGACTGTCCTTGGCGGGTGACAGGCATTCATTCAGCTCTTTGGGACGTCTTCATGTCTTTGAAGCTCCCAGAAACTCTGGAACCTTCTCGTTCCTTCCAAACTCTGAAGCGTTTCAGCAAAACTTAGGACTTAAGGAAGGACCAGTCGAGGAGTTCACTTGTCTTATCACGACCCAAGGTTACAGCCAGCAGCAGAGGGAAATGTTTAGGAAAAGACAGCAAGCTGGAGCCCTTTTCATGAAAAACAACAGATTAACTGTCTTCTGACTTTCTAAACAAAACCGTCCGGTCTCTGTGACCCGAGATTTCACCTTTAACACAGCAGTGAACACCGTTTAACTCTTACAGAATAACACAGCTTAAAAGCACACATCATGAAAATGACAAAAGTTATTCTTTTGGTCACATTAGAATAAAATCAAAGATAGAAATAGTCTCTTTTGGTGACTATGTTCTAAGATTACAACTAATGGAATGATTTTGTAGTAAATGTCTTGCTTTACTGAGAGGTCAGTAAAGGTCATCACTGGACAGTTCAAAAACCTTAGTTTGACCCTGGGTAGGTCCACTACATCTCCCCCCTTTTGGAAGCCATCGCCAGTCCTTGGGGATGGGGTCCAACACGAAAGGAAACCTTGAACTGTCTTTGATCTTGAAGCAATCCAGTAAGTGGAAAAGAAAAATCAAAAATTATAATCCCATAAAGTTTTTGGAAATTCCATACTGTTCGGAGGTAATCCCATTGCGAAAAGCTTTTAATCCTTTGGAAAACAAAGTCTGTTAACTCTTGGAAAACAAAGTCTGTGATCCCTTGGAAAGCAAAGTCTTATAATCCACAGCGGTAATTCCACAACGATTAGTTTTGTTGATTGATCAGCAACAATTGTTTTCATAATCAGCATGTAGAGGGAATCCCTCGATTGACGCAGAGGAGGCGACCCTTGGACGAAGGTTGAAGACCAAGCGTTGGAGCTGCAGGTCCCCACATCGAAGGTTGTTGGCTGGTTGGTTTCCAGTCAGTGCCACTCTGGTTCTATGTGTCATGCAATTATGTGGTTTTTTAGGTGGGCTTATGATTGGGATTTTACATTAAGCCTTACCTATATGCACCTGGTATGTAAGCTATCATGGTTTAGATCAGCTACAATTACCAATTAAGGGGTGGATCAATTCTGTAAAATTAGATATAGGGATCTGTACCTATAAAATTTTGGAGGGCTTCTGTAACGAAGGCCTCTAATTCCAAACTATTCCTCCATTCATTACTTAGTTTAGGTTAAACTAAAATAGAAAAATGAAATATAGTTTGATCTAAATGTCTGTTGTCTTTTAGACGAACGACGCAAGATTTGGTATTCCTAGTAAATTTTGAAGTCTATGGCGAGACTCATCAAAATGAATAGATAATCTAGAATAGAAACGATCGAATCGGTTCAATTTAGAAATTGTGAGACCAGTGTAGTTTATGGTACCTTGAGTAGCTTTAAACTACATTGACTCTTCGACGATTGAGATTTAACAAAACGAACTGCATGTTGGCATAGTTAAATCCATATCATTCATTAACCAATGTTAATACAAAACCTTTTTGGCTGGGAGTGTTCAGAACCAAACAATATCTCAACTAATGACAACAGTAATGACTAAACAACAAGGAAACAACGTTTCACTGCTTCGACACACTCCTGTCGTCAGATTCCAAAGTGCAACACACAAGAAAAACAGGTCTCAACTTTATGACCGAGGTCAAATTAAATCTCGTGGATTTAAACGGTTGTTAAGGTTAGTTTTTTGTTGTGGGTTTTAGGCTTAGCGTTTCTAAGTTCAAATTGGACAATGCGACTTATAGGGTGGGAAATATGGTAGTTTAAACCTGATTAGTTTATTTACTAACTTGTGTTTGGACGACCTTATTATCCCATGAAGTCGGTGAGTTTGTGAGATCTTTGTCTTTTGTGGAGTCATTGAACGCCTTGTAAGGTTTGATCTGATTTCGATGTACCCATTTAGCAATTGGCTCTTTGCGGCCTTTGCTGATTTTGATTTCGTAGACGACTGAGGACACTTTGTCTGTTATCAGATGAGGTCCAGTCCACCTGGGCATTAGTTTGCGGGCGAGAGTTCCGGTCCCGGACTCTCCTTTCCCGGTTGCTGGGGCGAACGTATAGTACCAGACTCTGTCTCCCACTTGGAGTTCATTATGAGAGGCCTTCTGGTCGTAGTACGCCTTGCGTCCTTCAGCGGATTTTTCCAGGTTTTTCTGGGCGAAAGCAAAAGTGTTTCTGAGGTGTACATTCAAATCTTTCATGTATTGTTGTGTAGTGTAGGCTGTCGCCATGGCGGCGTCGCCTGGTTGGTACAACAGGTGTAGAGGGAGAGTCATTTGTCGACCGGTCATCATCTCGAAGGGAGAGATGCCAGTTGATGTGTGTGGAGTGGCTCTTATGGCCATGAGGACCAGAGGGAGTTTCACATCCCAGTCCTTGTGGTTTGCAGCCACGTATTTCTTCAAAATACTCACCACAGTTCTGTTTGCTCTCTCTACTTGGCCTGAAGCCTGTGGGTGGTAGCCGACATGAAAGTTAGCCTTGACGCCTAGCGTCTTCCATAGTTCTTTCATCACTTCACCTGTGAAGTGTGTACCTTGGTCTGAGTTCACCCGAAGGGGAAGTCCAAACCTTGAAAATATATGATTCATTAACAACATAGCAGTGGTTTGTGCTGTGTCGTTGGGAGCTGGTAGGCATTCTACCCATTTGGTAAATGCACAAGTTACCGTGAGAAAATATTTATTTCCTCTAGAGCTCTTAGTGAGTGGTCCAACCCAGTCGATCTGGAGGTCAGACCATGGGAATGCAATGCCTCTGCTTTGCAGTGGTGCTCTGTGAAGTGGTCTGGTTGGCTGAAACTGGCCACAGACCACGCACCCTTCAATGTAGTCCTTGACATCCTTTTTCATTCCAGGCCAATAGGCAATTTGTTTTAATGCCGTCAGCGTGGCTTTATCTCCTTTGTGTCCTGCGGACGGGAGATCATGGGCATGAACTAACATCACCCCCCTTTGGTCATGGGGAACCACGAACACAGGTGAGGACGTTGGTCCATGAGCGAAAGTTAAGATGCCTTTGATTAGTTTTAGCTGTTTGCGCAGCTGATAGAGGACTTTAAGGTCTGGATCGGAATCCAGTTCGTCTTTAGACGGAGTGTTTTTCTCCGGATCAGTCAGGTACAGTATCATGGAGTTGATAGCAGGATCCGACTTCTGTAGTTGGATGATGTCTGGGTCAGTCAGTGCGGGTCGTACAGAGACTGCGTTGTCAGCAGGTCTGGCTGCGGCCTGTGCACGTGTGACTGCCATTACCCTGACTGTAGGTTGTATTGACAGAGTCTTGATTAACCAGGAGGGGTCGAAGGACCATAGAGGACCTTCGTCGGCACCTTCTTTGGCTAAGGAATCTGCAATGTCATTGTAGTACTTGTCATCGCCTGGGACTCTAGAATGTCCTGGAACTTTCTTCCAGTAGATCTGTAAGTCGTGAGATGTCACCAAGTGATCACACGCTATGAAAAGCTCTTTGTGTTTGACCACTTTTCTGTCGCTTGTTAGGAAACCGTTCTGTTTCCACACAGCGAGGTGACAAGCGAAACTCAAACGAGCATAGTTAGAGTCAGTGCAGATGACTAGCGTCTTGATGGAGCGTTCTACTACCATCTGGAGAGCTATTAGGATTCCTGCAATCTCAGCGTACTGAGAAGTCTG
>JBBPBX010051428.1:0-10845 GCA_038048925.1 Garcialebias charrua | reverse complement strand
GTAAATCGGGGACTACCTGTATATATATATATATATATATATATATATATATATATATATATATATATATATATATATATATATATATATATATATATATATATATATATATATATATATATACCATATATATGTATGTCTCTACATTATTTTCAGCCCCTTTTTGGCGTCTGCATTTGGTAGCAGAACAAAATGACAAAGACCATGCAGAATAATGTAGTATTTTAATTCCACAGCAGAGAAAGATATGTTGTCTCCAAAAGTAGGTCTAGGCCAAAAAAATATATATCGGTATTGGTATCACTTATCGCGTATCAATTATCAGCCAAATAAGTTTCAACAGATCGGCATTTCGGACATCAGCCAAAAATCCAATATCTTGCATCCCTAATTAATTTCTTAAAGTTTTAATAAAGTTTGTTAAGTGGTATAAGTTATTTTGGTAACAAATGGACACTTCAGGTCTCTCTTGTAAATGAGACCCGAGGATCAATGGGATTAACCTGTATAAATAATAATAATAATAATAATAATAATGAATTCAATTTATAACGCACTTTTCATTACTGAAAATCTCAAAGTGCTACACACATTGAATGCTACACACATTCATACACCGGTAGCGGCAGACTACCATGCAAGGTGCTTTCCAGTCCTACCGGGAGCAACTCGGGGTTAAGTGCCTTGCCCAAGGACACAACAACACATGGTGTGGGGAACCGGGATTCGAACCGCCAACCTTCCGATTAAATAAAGGTTAAATTAGTGAATGAAAGGAACATGAACGCACGGAAGTACAAAAACACCTTCATCTTTCAGCTGAGGGAGATACTGTAATATGCTCTGCTGGAAGTTCTTCTCATCACAAACTGAGGAGACAGTGAAAAGTAGAACGCTATTGTTCATGCATGTAGTGAACGTGAATGCAGCGTCTGCATTATGTCCACCTTCATAGCTGTCAAGTATCCAGGCAACCATGTGTCCATGTAATCACATTATGAAACAAATTTAGATCAATCTGAAGTCAGAACTCTGGTGATGTTTATTTTGCCGTGACTGAAACTGTGACCTTTCATTACTAGAGCAGCCAGATCAACAACTAAACAACCCCGCCACCTGCAATTAAACACCCCGATGCCGTGAGCGCGTTTCACCTGGAGCAGGGTCACAGATAAAATCGCTGTTTCAAAGCAGACGGTTGCACGGTGCTTCTCTGTTAGCTGTGAAACGGCTCACCCAAACAGTGAGACACTACAGTACTGCTTAAATCAGCAGTCAATGAAAGAATCTGGAGTCCACTTACAGTACTGACAATAACAGCCGCTCTCTATTCCACTGAGTAATGAGGGGGGACCTGAATCCAAAGCAGACACATAGATTCAGCCATTTTTCTTTCTTTCTTTTTGAACTTGCCCCCCCCACCACTACTGTGACATTTAAAATATTTTAAGAGGAAAAAGTAAGGGCCGTCACTCTATAGAAACAGAGACCTTACTCCCATCTGAGTAGAAAATGTCACAAGCTTCAGGACGAAGTGAATAATCGGATGTGCAGTCGAGATGGTCATGCAATTCTACATAAAAAATGAAAAATAAAATTTGTGTGAGGACTTGGAGAAGTAACTACAGGGTAGAGCGATAATGGTTTTGCCTAAATCTGTTTGTTTGTCTCAACCATCAGCAAATTGTATTACGCTTGCTTCAAACCTTGGCACTAACTTTTGGACATAGTTGCCAGGTCTGCTTATTATAAGCGGCTTTGGGCTTGTTTTTTCTAAAGTCTCTTTGTAAATCTTGTGAGTTGCGTATTTTGGGGGGCTTGTTTTGAACGTGAAGTTGCTTATTTGGGCTTGGCTTTCTTTCCGAGTTAAACTAGTTGATTATCTCCCAGCTCTGCACATTAAAGAAAAGACGAGTGGTAGTAGGTAGTTTGTCTCTTCCACACCCCCGTTTCATGTTTATCGCCCAAGTTGGCGAGGCGACAGGTGCACACATGGACATACATAGACATACAAATATGGCTGTGGGCGTGCACCTCAAACATTCATACTGTGGCTGACCACTAGGGGGCTCCACTCACACGCTGATGTCAGGATATTTAGTTTTTTTTAAATATGTAGAAAAAATTACATATGCAAAATGTAATTTTTTTATCAGAGCTTAAAAGTATGTTATTCAAAGTGTTTATCATAATTTTGCTGTTGTTTATGTGTAATGTATGTTTATATGTTTAAAAACAGCCTGTTTTACACAATGGGGTTGCCAGTTGGGCTTGTTTTCATAGAACTGGTTGTTTTTAATCGCGAGATCTGGCCGCACTGTTTTTGGAGTTTACACAGTTTGTCAGCAAGCTGTGTCATGAACTACTGCACACATCTGAATGAACTAATCACTGGATTTGCATCTACATTTGATTAAACAGCCCAATCAACATAAAAACGGCTCCACCTCAGACACATTTACAGACCTTGAGATAAACTTTGGTGCGGTAGCAGCGGAGAGAGATTCAAATCACATCGAAACAGATCACACAGCATCGCATGAGTCTGCACTTCTTTTTATTTTTGAGGTTTAACTAAAGTGACTGTATTTTCTCAACACAAGATGATTTTAGTCTAAACCTATGGCATGAAAAGCAGCAGGTGATATACACCCTTCAAGGATTGCTCAATAATTTTACAGTTTTGTGTAATTTTATTGTTTTTATCATGTTTTGAACTGAATCACCTTAATGGGTGTTTCAGTTGTTTAAAGGAAATGGTGATGAAGAGGACAAATGTTCTATAAGTTTACAGAGTGCTTGAGAAAATAATCTCAACAAATCGCCTGTTTCTCACAACATGACGAGAACAATTGTAGAAACTGTGTTCACGGAGAACTGAACCTGGCAGGAACAGTTCTCTAAGCATAGAGTCAAAGGCAAAATGATGAAATGCATTCCACCAAATCTAATGCTGCGTGAGAAGCAGCTTCTCAAAAAATAAAATGAGGCAGTTCCAGTCCAGTTGCTACTTTTCACCCTTACAACAGCAGCCCTAAAGAGAGACCGTGTCAGATATGAGGGGAATGTTAGCCGGGATTACAGTCTAGGTGCAGAGCTGCTGTGTAAACGCCTGGTTAGGTTAAGCTTCGAGATGAAGATGCATCATTTTTATCCTTATCTTCTCGCACATTCTCCCTCATTGCTTCTGCACTCTGGCGCTCTTTGCTCTCAGTGTGCTCCTACTGGACCATTACACATGAGATGCTGTGGTTTCTGCACAGCATCCAATGGTTCTTTAATGGCAGCAGCTGCAACTCTGGAACGCTGCATTACCAAAGTACTGTAGATGTAGGATCCTCTTTAATAACTCCAAACTGAAGGGGGAAAAAAGAACTGGCCAATCCATCTTTGCAGCCCTCCATGCTGATTTTACAGAACAGTAGAGGAAGAAAGCCTAGTATGGCGGGTGTAAGGAGGATGCTGCTAATTCAATAGATGTGATGACAAAAAGAAATGGGGTGACAGTGCAAGCATCAGATCTCCCCCACATCCAAAACTCAGCCAAATGCTACAAAGCTGCAGGATAAAAGCTTTGGAACAACAAAAGCAAGCGTGCGTCTATGATGAATACAACAATGAATGCATCCCAGAAAGCATGCAGACAGTGCACCTACCTTTATGTTGGGAGGCGGATTACTTCTCTCTGTGCATCTTCTTCTCTGCTGGAGGACCAAAGACGCCCCCATCAGCCGAGAAATGAAAGAAAGAACCACAACAAACTCTCAATAAGCGTTGAACCCCAAACGAACGATGAACAAACAAGCAGCTCAAGCCAGCTCGTCTCTGTTCAGGATAACTACAAGCTATTGTGTCTCCTCCTCATCTGGGAAAACAGCTTCACGTTAAGCAGAATTACGCCAAGCTAAAACCGCTAAGGCAACTCGTAACGATGCTTTACCACAAGCTAAAGAAAAGGGAGATATTTCGCTCCTGGTTTTCCGTCCATCTCGCTGTGATTTTGTTGAATAGAATAAAGCGGAGCGAGAAAGATGCTTTCAGGCTGAGGCAGCGAGCAGGTCCCTTCACTGTTGGTGCCTACGGAAGCCCGCGTGGTCGCAATTTCCTTTCGCTTTTTATTTATTATTTATTTATTTGAGATGGAGGAAATACATGAACTCACTTTTTAGCATCCGGATCTGAGGACAGGGTGGTAATTACTATGCCAAAAAGATAATTAAGTACTTTAAACTACCATAGTTGCTCTTTTTTGTTTGTTAAGGTGCCCATCTTTCATCAGGCATCTATTTATTTTATAGTTTAGGAGACATGAATATGTTCAAGTTTACAAAAAAAAAATCCATGCCAAGTTTAACCTACATTTTAGTTTATTTTCACCAAATATGGGCTTTTCCCTGTTTGGGTTCGTTTGGTCATTCAAATTCATAAAATAAGTTTCAAAAGGCAAAAGTTAGCAAGACATAATACAAACAATACCTTTTTTGCCTTCAAGTTAAATAGTTTTTTGTTTGTATCGTTATAAAAGAGCAAAATATACGATAGAAAAGAATACTTACTTTTTCTTACATAAAGTAAAACATGCTAACAGGCTAATACGTTAACTTGTGAGCGGTGTTGTTTAATATTTTAAAAAAATAGCCTCATAAAACAATGCTATAATTTGTTTAACTTAGCCCTAACGTGAAAGAACACTCAACTTTTAAAAACATAGTCCATCCAAGATTACTTTTCTTGTGAAAACTTTGGTCTTCAGTTCATTGTAGTCTTCCTAAACTTAAAAAAGCTGTAATTATATTTTAGACCTAAATTCTACGGAGCCCCGGAGGAGACAAAATACATTTCAAGTTTGAGAAACATTTTCTCGTGTTCAGCGTCATCTAGTGGTAAAGTTGCATTTCAAATACAGTACGGGTACAGAAAAAAGCGAATAATTTCAGATGATGATGAAATAAGTTTTATTTTCTCAAGGACATCAATGAAGCCAGAAAAAAATCAGATTTTTGACTTGCGTGTCAAAAACGAGTTTTCTGATCATCACGTCAACATACAACGTACGCACAGCACCACCTTAAAATCACTGAAAGTCTTGGGTTTGATACAGAGCCTTGATCACCAAATCTTGGGTCTTCATCTGAATTTAGTGCTTATGAGAACAAAGTTCCTGCCAGATTAAATTAAAAATAGTAAAGGAGTAAAAACAAAGAGAAACTTCAGCCAAATAAAGCTGGTCTGTCATCTCTGTGGAATAATAAATCAGCTCCACTTCATTTTCTTCTTGAACCTGGACGACAAAAAGTTCACAAAACCCAGAAAAAAAATCAAACAAAACCACCTGAAACACTGAAATAACACCAACACGCCACATCTGTGTTGTGATGTTACACGGATGCACCAACGCTCAAGCTTTTATTTCCAGACACCTAAATTGCACAATTTGTGGAATGTTAGCAATAATTGGTAAACAACAGTTAGCATTTTTGCAACAAAGTGCAGTGCATGTAAAACAAAGAGGTACAAAAAAAATTTAAATCAGGATTTACAGAAGCTAAATTTTGTGTAACAAGAACATAAAAAAATTGTGTGCACAAGTGGGTTTTGTAATGAAGCTTGGAGCAGAAGACCAGCTGAGACTGCTTAAAATCTCAGTCAATAAACCAATGGAGCCATCAGTAACAAGGTGGCAAAAGCTCAATAGTTTATATAATTAAAGTCAAATAATTATTCCTGACTGCTCAAAGACAAATGCTGTAATCACTTTTAAAATTACCTACAAGCTCATGTGATGCTGTGAACATTTTTCTGATATTTGCGCTCATCTTGGGCAAAGTTGTACAATTTTAGAACAAAACTCTAATATTACAGTCCTTTATTTCCCATATCTTTCCTGAGGCATGAAAAAAAAAACACTATGTGGGCCATTTATGTGAATTAAAGAATCCATAATCAGCAATGAGCAGATACAGAAACAACATCTGACAGACCAGGCTTTAAACAACAACCTTCTCGTGCTTTACAGGAAAAGCAAATCAAACATTAAACACACACACGCACACACATTTGCAAATACTCCTGTGTAATTTTTACCTACCATTCAACAAGTGTGGTCAGAAAGATGCCAACTTAGCTGCAGATTATTATATTTTCACAGCTTAACATTGCAGATGACTTGCACAACTCATCAGGTTGTTCAGTTTAGCTCATCTGAAGAGTGAAGGAGGGGAAGAAATGTACAGGAAAAATCAACCTTTTACCTTTTTTTTGTACCAGTTTTCTTTTATATACGTCTATGCTTCCCCTTAAAAATAACTTGCACATGAATGATAGTTAAAAATAAAAACAGGTAAATATAGACATTTAAATAATTTACGACATATGTACACAATAATCCATCTTATTGTTCCAGCAGTGTTCTCTTCTCAGAGTGTGAGAACGTCTTCTAATCTCCCATCTTTACTTTGGAGGTCTGAGAAGGAAAGAAATAAAGATTTTTTTTTTTTTACTATAAACATCTGAAAAGGATGCGAGGAAATAAAAACAGAGGTTAATCTCATTTTACCTGCAGAATGGCTACGATGACACCAAACAGGCCAATGGCGCTGCCGAAGATTTCCACGATGAGGATCTTCACAAAGAGGCTGGCGTTCTGGGCGTCAGCCAACGCTGCTCCGCTGCCGACGATGCCCACGCAGATCCCACAGAAAAGGTTGGAAAAGCCCACAGTCAGACCAGCCCCAAACATGGAGTAACCTGACAGAAAAGGGAACAAAATGAGTTGAGAAACTTAAAAAGTAAAAAAAAGGGGGGGGTTACAGTATTTTTTTGTGCTATAATTCATGGTTTTTTGCATAATTTGCATGCCCTGTGACTTATAGGCCGAAGTGATGTATTTATGGATTTTTTCCCCCATATTTAGAAACAAATTTTTGTCTGCGATATGACCAAATTCATTCATTCAGACTGCAAAATTTGAACACTATCATTTTCAGCCGCTAGATGGCACTGGTATGGCATGCCATTGTATCATGTAATAGGTAAAAGTGGCTTTTAATGACAAAATTTTATTTATTATGCTTTACTTTATACTTTGTTTTTGTCTTAAAGACCGTGTAAAGTGAAATTAAATGTGTGTTTTTAGTTTGTCACATGGCATAAATATGTGTTATTAATCACCCATATAAATCTGACTGATTAAAAACGATGGCCCTCATGCACAAAAATGTTCGTATTCTTATCCTAACTTCCTCCTACTTTTGTTCGTACGAAGCGTTCGTACGAACATGCCACGTCAGATCCAACACAGTCTTCTATCGTCAGGAAATGTGTGTATATGAGCTGTGTAAATAATGATGAATTCCACCTGTTCTATTCACCTGCTCGTGCACGCGGGAGGTTATTTACATAATTCCCACCCCTCAAAACACCATATAAGGATATAGTTTCCTGCCACCGCGAGCAGGAAGTGTCCATTCATTCCGGCTTTTATGCGTCAGAAAACACACAAACGCGTTTGGCGAATTAAAATGGACTCGCCTTTGATCAGTGTCAGCCCCGGATCTGAGCGCAGACCCACACAGAATACAGATGACATCAGTGAGTGCCCACAGTCAACAGGCAGTTTATATTAAAAATGACATGAAGCAACTTTCGCCTTTCTTCTCCCCTGTCTCTGCAGCAGCGCTGTGTGTGTGTGTGTGTGTGTGTGTGTGTGCCGACAGAGTCGACATGAGTGGGGGCGCGTTGCGTGGTACACCGGGTGGTCGACATGAGTGGGGGCGCGTTGCGTGGTACACCGGGTGGTCGACATGAGTGGGGGCGCGTTGCGTGGCACACCGGGTGGTCGACATGAGTGGGGGCGCGTTGCGTGGCACACCGGGTGGTCGACATGAGTGGGGGCGCGTTGCGTGGCACACCGGGTGGTCGACATGAGTGGGGGCGCGTTGCGTGGCACACCGGGTGGTCGACATGAGTGGGGGCGCGTTGCGTGGCACACCGGGTGGTCGACATGAGTGGGGGCGCGTTGCGTGGCACACCGGGTGGTCGACATGAGTGGGGGCGCGTTGCGTGGCACACCGGGTGGTCGACATGAGTGGGGGCGCGTTGCGTGGCACACCGGGTGGTCGACATGAGTGGGGGCGCGTTGCGTGGCACACCGGGTGGTCGACATGAGTGGGGGCGCGTTGCGTGGCACACCGGGTGGTCGACATGAGTGGGGCGGGGGCCGCGCGCGGGTCGCGCAAGGTGGTGGACGTGGGGGGGTGTTGAAGCCGCTTTAATTAAACCAATATGTGTGGTTGCATTTAATTGTTTAAACTCGAAATATTTTCTAAATAACGAAATATAAAGTTATTAGTGGAGAAAAGGCAGTCTGGATGACAGCAGACTGACGCTCCTAAAATATACGACAGGTCTGGACCACACGTAAATTCTGTTCGTATCTGAAAAAAATCCTAGGATACGAAAACATTGTTGGATGCCACAAATGATCCCAAATCACTCGCACGCATAGTATGCGCACAAATCTGTGCGTACGAACGGTTTGTGCATGAGGCCCATTGTTTTCCTTATAAAATTAAGTCTCAAATCATGAAAAAACAAATTTCCCTTGGTCTGAAACTGTGGGGGGGGTGTCAGCGCGTGGGCGTGGTTTCAGCGCAGTACTGCGGCCTGCAGCTGAGCTGTGTGTGGAGAGGCAGACAGCAGAGCCAGTAAACCTGCTCTGTTTTTATCTGAGTTCTGTCTGTAACAGCAGCTACTTTTTCCAAGAGTTACGCTGTTTTTGTAAATAGTTTTCTTGTGTGTTTTTAATCTGGAATGAATAAAAAAAATTAAAAAAAAGTTGTACCATGCGGGAATTGAACCCATAAGGTTTGGGACAGAAGGCAAACGCTTTATCCATTGACCTATCCAGGCATTACAGATACTCTGTATAAAACCACGCGGTATAAAAACACGTTATGATTTGTACGGGTGCCCTGACCATTGCGACATCCAGGGAAGATGCACGAACGAGGCATAATTGATTAGCTAGCTAACAATGAACAAAATATCTATGCTATTGCTATCTGATGCTATCTGCGATTCGCGAGTGAACGGCTCCACCGAGGCGAATTTATACGGCTGGAGCTGCAGGGGGTGGGGCTATACTTAAGAAGACCGCGTGACGAAACGCGGTCACATTTAAAACACGCCTAAAAAATCCTGAAACAGAAATATCTTTATACACAGTTTGCTCTATAACTCCAAAATTAATTGAGCTACAATTTTGAGACTTTTTACTCATTTACAAGATTACAATTATGACATTTATAATGTTTATTGAAGAAAATGTTGAAATTCACTTTACACGGTCTTTAAACTTTTTTTGAATTTGCCATGTCTTGGATGACTGAGAATCTTCACCAGCTATTAATGATACAATCGGCTTGCCTTTGCCTCCCCACCTTCATTCTGCTTGCAGCTTGGACTGACCGTCAAATCATTTTGCTGCACTGCCTGGCAAAATGCAACTAATTTGACCATTGAAGTGCATTTATTAAGTAAAAGCTCAACCGAGACACACCTTTGCTATAATTTCGAGCAAACAATTGTTTTAGGTGCTTATCTTGTTAAATTTCGAAGAAACTTGCAGCGTTCCTCCTTCCTTTATTCCTCCCCGTCTGCGCACTCCTGGGAGCACAGAGGCAGTGAATACTTTTGGAATATAGCTGATTTGACCGTTAAAGTCCTTTTATTAAGCAAACGTTAGACTTAGACACACCTTTACTATAAAGCCGAGCAAACAATTGTTTTTAGGTGTTCATCTTGTTAAATTTTTGGAAGAATTGCACAGCAACCCGTCCCTCTGCGCGTTCCTACTTCCATGTATCGGCTTTTGAAATGCAGTTGATTTCACTGTCAAAGTGCATTTATTAAGCAAAAGACATATTTGGACTGATAAGACTTATAGGGCGGAGTGACGTGTATGGCTTAAAATACGGTATATGCTTCCTGCTAAGACAAAAATACACAAGTGAAAGTTTGGCAATGTCTAGGTGCAATTTTATGCTAAACTTGTCAACTTTTTTCACGCCCATTTAAATTTCTGTTGCTTCTCGTCTGCTTTCTTACCTGCTTGGTAATTTCGTGCTCCAATGGTCTCAGGGGTTGTTCCACTGAAGTTCTGGAAGATGAGAGATTATTTTAAGAAAAAGCCACCCATCTTTGTTCTGCTTTTTGAATTATATTTCAGCCCTTTACATCTTAGAGCTCAAGCTTTCTTCTAGCCTGTACACGTTTATAAAAAGAAGGAAAGGTGACATTTACCTCAGCCATGTTGCTGATGACAATAGCCATGATGATCCCATAAATGGCAACAGCTTCGCAGAAGATAATACTACAGAAACAAAACAAGAGCATAATGAAAATAAAATTTCTCCATTCAAATAAAATTAATTTGAAAGATAAACATCAAAAGGTAATTATTTTATCATTTTGTGTCTAACTCTAGTTATTACTGTCTATCTGAACACTTCTGATGTCTAAATAAGCCTACCTGACTAAATTTTTGGTTTTGATTCGTGGGGCCTTGACACCGCCACCAATGATGCTGGAGCCGGTGACGTAGATACCCCTAGAAAAACAAGGACAAAACAAAACTATTAGTGCAACATTTTTCACATCAGAGTCATTAACTGATGTACATTTTTAAAAAGAGCCATAGCCAGAAGGCTGTTAATCATTTTATTCAGCCAAAAAATTTACTCTAACCTGCCTGAGGATGGTCACTAACATTTGCTTCCACAAACACAACTTCTGTGATCCAATTAGTTTTAAATGCATCCGAGACATGGCCATTATAACAAACAC
>JBBPBX010051427.1:8936-24591 GCA_038048925.1 Garcialebias charrua | reverse complement strand
ACACCATATAAGGCCACGTTTCCTGCCTTCTGACAGCAGGAAGTGTCCATTCATTCAAACTCAAGAAGTAAAAGGAGGAACTTCACGCGTTCGGAGATCTGCTCTCAGTGGCGCTGTGGCTACCCCCCACCCCCCCGCAAGTGTCGGATGGTCAAATATCTTTAATTTTAGTGTACTGTGTTACATTATAGTTTCACTTATTCAGAAGAGCCGTGGCGCACCGCTACCCCCCACCCCCCCGCAAGTGTCGGATGTGTTTTTCAACAGAAGCATTTTAAATTGTCTCGAAACTACAGTTAACATCATATTAATATTGTAGTGCATATGTTGTGTCCCGTGGGTCGTACAGTATCAGAAATCAAGAATAAATGGTTTGATCTGAAAATGGCTTCAAACAAACGTCTCGCCGCAGCACGGACAGGAGGTGGTCAGGAGATGGTGGACAATAAATGCCACGCTGCGCAAGATGCCAACATGTTTTGCAGCACAAGCCCCACATCCTTTCTGTGCGATGTTGGAAACAAAAACCCCTGTTCCTGGACTCAGAGTGCACGTGTGTCGCAGAAAGTGGTCCAGACTGGTGGGTCTGCTGGTCTCACTGATCTAGACGCCTGCCCCCCCCCCCGCGCTTCTCCAGCTCGGTTCTTCAGTGCGCGCGGCTCACGGCTCCATCGCCTGCACAACGCGGCGCACGGAGCTGAGGGCGAGGTGATGGAGGCGGAGGAGGGGGGAAGAGGGGGCAGAAGCGCAGGTTCCACTCGGCTCGGAACGGATCGGTACTTTGGGCACTTCTTTTTTATGTGTGGCTGAGGGAGATGGACGCACGGCGGAGCGCGCGCTCAGCAGCTTCTCTCATGCGCGCTCCTCCTGGTCATCGCGCAGCCACATTCTGCAGGTTATATTTCGAATCAGATATAATAATCTATTGCTCCGATGGTGTTTGGCACAAGATCAGTCTTAATCCGTACTTGTTCTGCGGCGGTGTATGGGGATTTTATGTACCTGGGTGTTAATATGAGGAGCGGCTTTGATGACCAAGGGGAGCGCACGACTCACCTGCGCGACACACCAGACAAATTAAACTTAAAATTATAATTCTAATTCAAACAGAACCTATTGTCAAAAACAATTGTGGTGCGTGACTTTTTTAAACTCAAAATATTTTCTAAATAACGAAATATGAAGTTATTAGTGGAGAAATCCCGTCTGGATGACAGCAGACTGACGCTCCTAAAATATACGACAGGTCCGGACCACTCGTAAATTTTGTTCGTATCTGAGAAAAATCCTAGGATACGAAAACATTGTTGGATGCCACAAATGATCCTAAATCACTCGTACGAACAGTATAAGAACAAATCTGTGCGTACGAACGGTTCGTGCATGAGGCCATTGACCCTCATTCACGAAAATGTTCGTATTTTTATCCTAAATTTCTCCTACTTTTGTTCGTACGAAGCGTTCGTACGAACATGCCACGTCAGATTCAACAAAGTCTTCTATCCTGAGGAAACGTGTGTAAATGGGTTGCGTAAATTTAATGAATCCCACCTGTTCTAAACAGCTGCGCGTGCACGCGAGAGGTTATTTACATAATTCCCACCCCTCAAAACACCATATAAGGCCACGTTTCCTGCCTTCTGACAGCAGGAAGTGTCCATTCATTCAAACTCAAGAAGTAAAAGGAGGAACTTCACGCGTTCGGAGATCTGCTCTCAGTCGCGCTGTGGCTACCCCCCCACCCCCCCGCAAGTGTCGGATGGTCAAATATCTTTAATTTTAGTGTACTGTGTTACATTATAGTTTCACTTATTCAGAAGAGCCGTGGCGCACCGCTACCCCCCACCCCCCGCAAGTGTCGGATGTGTTTTTGAACAGAAGCATTTTAAAATGTCTCGAGACTACAGTTAACTTCATATTAATATTGTAGTGCATATGTCTCCCGTGGGTCGTACAGTATCAGAAATCAAGAATAAATGGTTTGATCTGAAAATGGCTTCAAACAAACGTCTCGCCGCAGCACGGACAGGAGGTGGTCAAGGAATAGTCTGAGATGGTGGACAATAAATGCCATGCTGCGAGACGCGTGCCAACATGTTTTGCAGCACAAATGGGTCATGCGCGCACCTCCTGGTCAGCGCGCAACCACATTCTGCAGGTTATATTTCGAATCAGATATAATAATCTATTGCTCCGATGGTGTTTGGCACAAGATCAGTCTTAATTCGTACTTGTTCTGCGGCGGTGTATGGGGATTTTATGTACCTGGGTGTTAATATGAGGAGCGGCTTTGATGACCAAGGGGAGCGCACGACTCACTGAAGCCTGCGCGACACACCAGACAAATTAAACTTAAAATTATAATTCTAATTCAAACAGAATAACCTATTGTCAAGAATAATTATGGTGCGTGATTTTTTTAAACCCAAAATATTTTCTAAATAACGAAATATGAAGTTATTCGTGGAGAAGATCCGTCTGGATGACAGCAGACTGACGCTCCTAAATTATACGACAGGTCCGGACCACTCGTAAATTTTGTTCGTATCTGAAGAAAATCGTAGGATACGAAAACATTGTTGAATGCCACAAATGATCCTAAATCACTCGTACGCACAGTTTAAGAACAAATCTGTGCGTACGAACGGTTCGTGAATGAGGGCCATTGTCTGGTCCAACATTGTAAAACTGAACAACATTGGAGATTACTTTCAATACAAAAAAAATACAACTGCTTTAATTAAGGACCATGGGAGACCGGGCATTCAGTGTGGCTGCCCCCCGTCTATGGAACTCCCTCCCTGACTACCTGAGAGCTCCACAGTCACTGGTTGACTTTAAACAAGGATTAAAGCCCTTTCTTTTTAAGCGAGCCTACTCTGCCTCCACATGATTTTACCTTTAATCTTAGTTGATACTATCATTGATTTACTTGATTTTATCACTTGTTTTAATTTGATCTTTGATTTTTGTTGCACTTTGTAGCACTTTGAGATTTTCGTTAATGAAAAGTACGTTATAAATTAAATTCATTATTATTATTATTATTAATTACAGGGCACCAGTGTCATAGCTCAGTGGACCCAGAGAACACGAGACCAAGACAGGCAAGACTCAGAGGTATAAAGTTGAACAGTGTTTTACTGTTTACAGTGAAATGACACACAGCTGATTCTCCACATGAACACTGGAACAGGAGGATAGGCATCAGGATGGTTTCCACAAGGGTAAGGAGTGTTCAGAGTGATAATTAAATCTTTCTGTTTTCTTACAGGTTTTGGAGATGGAGAGGAGATGGCGTTGGTCCTAGGAGTCACAAGGAGGGAGTCCAAGCAGGTGACTGGAAGGCAAAGAGGTCCAGAAGGCACTGGTGATCAGAACGGCTGGTCACAGAGGAGCATGAGGAGACACAGGTAACATCAATGCTCCAGCAGAGAGTAGAGCTCGACTGCAACCTTAAGTAGTGCTGGATCCATGATGACGAGATGACCTGCAGGTGTGGTTAACTGGTGGCCATCTTGGATCCAGGAGCTGCAGAAAGTTGTAATCTCACAGTACCCCCCTTCAAGAATCACCTCTCGGCGACCTATGCCTTTTCTCAAGGTGAGCCATGAAAAGGCCCCGAGATGAGGCTGGGGTTGAAGATGAAGGATCTTTCCTCCAGGTCGTATCCCTCCCAGTCTTCAATGTACTGGATGCCTCTGCCTCTGCACTTCACGTCCAGGATGGTTATCGATAAGACGGGCGGGCGGAGGTCAGGCGAAGGGCAAAGATGGCTCTGGGAAACTGGTTTTAACTGGGACACATAGAATGTAGGGGGTATATTCATAGAGGCGGGCAATTGAAGCCGGACTGCAGAGGGGTTGATGATCTTCTCTATTGGGAATGGACTGATGAAGTGTGGGGCCATTTTCTTCTGGTCTGGGTGTCCTTCATGTGGTGATAGATGAAGGCACCTACAAGTAATTACACCAATAGTTCTCAGCTGCGAGGAGCCAGTGGGCATGGTATTTAGGTAGCTGCTGCATTCAGTCAGTAAGGTTGTCTTCGTGCTCCCGCTGTGTGGCCGTGGGTGTTGGCCGTGCAAGGCAACCCATCGCTGAGTGAGGTGCGGGACAGTGTTTATTCCTTCACCGGGTAGGTGTTGTCGCTCTCTCTCTGTACTATAGCTGATATACAATAGCTGATCGGATAGAAACTCTAATTGGAAGTGTTGTCATAGGTAAAGTGCTGCGGTGCTGCGCTTCTCCGTTCCCTCATACACAAGTGTGTGTGCGTGTGTACATGGTTGTGAAGATCGGCAGGTAAGGAAACAATTGTTATTGTAAGCTCTATTTTGTGGCAGCTGTATGAAGAATAGTTGATTAATTAACTTTCTTAGGTCTTCCCCCCCCATCGGGACCACTGCTGCTCTGTTTCCGGACACTGCTGCTTTTTCCTTCCGGCGTCCCCTCTGGTTCCTCTGCAACTCCGTTTGAGGAAGCTGTGCGCAAGTGCTTGAAAAGTGGACTGTGGTGTCGTCAGCCGCTGCCCTTCCAGTGGCGTGCAGGGTGTGACGTCAGTGTGGCCACTTGCCTTACCTACGGCATGTCGCGAGTGCCAGAACCAGTTGAAGGGTGATCTGTATTTAATTGTGAAAATCATTCAGTGTTTGTGTGTTGGGTTTAAAGGGTTATCTTTTGTTTATTTATGTAGTTTTGTTGTGTTGTAGTTTAGCATGCCAATTTTAATGATTTACTGAGTGACTTATTGTGAATAAACACTGCATTTTAAGGATGGTATAACTGACAAATGTTTTAGATTAATTGTAATAAATCATTGTTATTTTGAACAGTTGTCCCGGATGTTTTAATCAATGCAAGGCGAACCTGCGTGGCCTTAAAGTAAATGCTCTGGGTGAAATTCCCAGGGTGGCGTTGTTTTATATTTACTTTAATTTATTCATGCTCTCAGGGCATGAGTAATGCCACATTTTGGCGTTGTTGATAGGGCCTTTGCATTTGCTTTTTATGAACATCCGGGACCAGTAGTTTGAGATTTACAATATTGGTGTTTTGTGTGTTTGTTTTTTTCCTATGGTTAATGTTTTTTGTTTTGTGTGCAGATTGGCCGGTCCGGAAGCAGAGCAGTGGTGGTCCCAGCAAATCTTTAAAGTGGTGGTTCTAATACATCTTTAAAGTGGTGGGTGGATAAAAGTTTGTAATTATGGCTGAAGAAATTAAGGAACTTAAAGAATTGGTAGCGAGCTTACAAATTGACAATGAGCAGTTGCGACAAAGGCAGGCTGGCTTGAGTGCTCAGCCGTCGACTTCTGCTCAGCCGTCGACTTCAGGAGTATCCAATGTCCCTCCTACAGAGAGGTTGATTTTTGTGCCTAGAGATAGGAAATGTCCCATCTTTAGAGGAAGGACCGGCATAGGACTGAGTGAGTGGATGGAGGAAGCGGAGATGTGTATGAGGGCGCGACATTTATCTGTGGCTGATAAAGCTTTTTTTCTCTTGGATCACTTGGAGGGAGAGGCTCGAAATGAAATTAAGTATCGTTCTAGTGCAGAGAGAGAGGACCCTGCCAGAATATTTGAAATTTTACAGGAATTATATGGCTGTGCAGAGTCATACGTTGCTTTACAAGAGACCTTCTTTTCCAGGAGACAACAAGAGGGAGAGAGTCTTCAGGAGTTCTCCCTCGCGTTAATGAGCCTTATGGAGAGGGTCAGGCAGTGCGCACCGGCTGGCATGTTGAACTCAGAGATGTTGTTAAGAGATCAGTTTGTTGAGCAGGTGTTGGATGGTTCTCTGCGTCGCGAACTGAAGCAGTTTGTGCGCGTGAGGCCAGACAGCACTCTGCTGGAGGTTAGGGCTGCAGCGATTCAGTGGGAGCGCGAGGGGGTATCTTATGGGGTGAGAAGTCATAGTCAATCAGTCCCGTCTATTCATGGGATTCAGTATGGGATTCATGGTAGCCCGCGGGTAGCCCCCCTAGCAGCTGAATCGGAAATGAGCCAGCTTAGAGCAATGTTAAGGTGTCAGCAAGAACAGCTTCAGCAGCTGAGTGAGAGCATTTCCCAGCTGAAAAACTTCCGTAGTCCTAACCGTCCTCGGTTCTCTGGTCCAGTGATCTGTAGACGGTGTAATCGGCCCGGTCACTTCGCGCGGGAATGTGACGGGGTGCGTGCCTCTGCTCGGGTCTCAGCTCAGAGTAATCCAGCTCCCCAGTCCCACCCCACTTCAGAGGGGGAAAACTAGTCCCCACCGAACTGCCGAGTCACCGTTCAGGTGGGGGTGTTATTGGCTCACAGCCTGTTATGAGAAATTTTGGTGCGTCTAAATTGGTATCCGCTTGTCCTCATGTAGATGTAGTCATGGGTGGAGTAACGGTCCCCTGTTTGTTGGACACTGGTTCAATGGTGTCCACGGTCTCTGAAAGTTTCTTTCGCCAGTATATGGAGTCTGGAGGTATGGGATGCCTCCATTCATGTCACTGGTTGGAACTTAAGGCCGCCAATGGTCTTAAAATCCCATATATTGGTTATTTAGAACTTGAGGTGCAACTTTGTGGCAAATTGATTCCTCAATGTGGTGTCTTGGTGGTAAAGGACCCTTGTGGTGAAGTTCCGGGTGTTCTGGGGATGAATGTGATCAGGAGGTGTTATCAGGAACTGTTTGGGCTACATGGGATGGCTTGGTCTTCTGTGTCTGGTGTTTCTGAGGCCCCTCGGTCAGTCGTGCAGGCCCTGCAGCAGTGCCAGTCTGCTTCTTTACAGGAATCTCGAAGTGGCCCTGGAAGGGTTAAAGTTAGGAAGAAAACAGGCTGTCGGATTCCTGGGGGAGTCATGAAAATCGTGGCTGTCACCTGCTCTGATGAATATTCAGGCTCGACGGCTCTGTTTGAACCTGTAGAGTGTGGATTGCCATCTGGGTTGCTCGCTTCCCCTGCCTTGGTTCCGGTAATTAGGGGAACGGCTTATGTGCCCATTGTTAATGTTGGTTCCAACGAGGTGGTGTTATATCCTCGCATTGTGGTTGGCACCTTGAGTGTCGTACATGTTATTAGCCTTCCCACAGGGATTTCCGAAAGTCCAGCCAAGGTGGCTACACTGGGGTGCCAGATGGCTTCGGTTAGTGTACAACAACAAGTGAAGGATTTGGATTTTTCGTTATTGTCTATGGAGGAACAGGGGCAGGCGAGGTCATTGCTCCAGCAGTATGTGACAGTTTTTTCTTCTAATGATGGTGATTTGGGTTGTACCAGTATGATAACTCATGAAATTCCTTTGGTAGATGATGCCCCCGTTAGACAGCGCTATAGGCGCATCCCCCCTTCTGAGTATGAGGTGGTGAAGGACCATATTAATCAACTACTTGCGTCACAGATCATTCGTGAGAGTAGCAGCCCGTATGCATCACCCATAGTCCTGGTGAGGAAAAAAGATGGAAGTATTCGAATGTGTGTTGACTATAGACAGCTAAATAGCAAGACCCGAAAGGATTCATTTCCCCTTCCCCGGATTGAAGAATCGTTGGATGCTTTGTCTGGTGCCTGTTGGTTTTCCACTCTTGATCTGGCCAGTGGGTACAATCAAGTTCCAGTAGCGGAGGCAGATCGTTCGAAAACTGCCTTCTGCACTCCCTTCGGGTTGTTTGAATGGAACCGAATGCCTTTTGGGTTGTGTAATGCACCTAGCACGTTCCAACGGTTGATGCAGCGCCTGTTTGGGGATCAGCAGTGTCGATCTGTTTTGTTATATCTTGACGACATTGTGGTTTTTTCTTCTAGTGTGGAGCAGCATCTAGAACGGCTGGAGGTAGTGCTAGGTCGACTTCATCAGCAGGGGCTCAAAGCAAAGCTTAGTAAATGTTCCTTCTTCCAGAAAGAGGTGCGTTATTTAGGTCATGTGATCTCTGGTGAAGGGGTTGCTACAGACCCCAGTAAAGTGGAGGTTGTAGCTAACTGGCCTACTCCTACTAAAGTCTCGGAGCTTCGGTCATTTCTGGGTTTTGCTAGTTATTATCGTCGTTTTGTAAAAGATTTTGCAAAATTAGCAGCCCCCTTGCATAGAGCTGTGGCTCAGTGTGGTGGTGCTAAAGCCGGTAAGAAATCGGAGGTTGGGTTTGATTGTGTATTGGACTGCTGAATGTCAACAGAGTTTTGAAGATCTAAGGGCTAAGCTAACTACCACACCAGTGTTAGCTTATGCAGATTTTACCCAGCCATTTATTTTGGAGGTTGATGCCAGCCATGGCGGCCTGGGAGCTGTGCTTTCCCAACGGCAGGCAGGTAAGGTAAGGCCGATTGCTTATGCTAGTCGGGGGTTGAGGCCCACAGAGAGAAACATAGCCAACTATAGTTCCATGAAGCTGGAATTTCTGGCCCCTAAGTGGGCCATGGCTGGCAAATTCAGGGATTATTTGTTAGGGAACAAATGTATTGTATATACTGATAACAATCCCCTCAGTCATTTGTCCACTGCTAAATTGGCCGCCACTGAGCAGAGGTGGGCTGCGTAGCTGGCCTCTTTTGACTTTGAGATAAAGTATAGGTCAGGTCAGCTTAATGTAAATGCTGATGCACTTTCTCGTCAGCACTTACCCGATCCACCAGATATGAAAGCCATGCTTCCGGGAACAGTTATGCCTCAGGCCTTGCAGGAGGCTTTAGAGTGTGGGACAGCTGAAGCGCGCCAAGCGGTTGTGGCAGTTTTGCCACAACACACTGCAGCCGAACTGTGTGCTTTGCAGCAGACCGATCCTCTCTTGCAGGAGGTGTTGGGGTTTTGGAGGAAAGGCCAATACCCCAGTAGAGAGGAGCGGGCCCAGTTATCTTCTGCCGCATTGGTTCTGCTTCGTCAGTGGGACCGGTTTGTAGAGAGAGAGGGAGTGCTCTATCGGAAGATATTTAGATCAGATGGTGGTGAGGTCGTTTTTCAGTTGGTGTTACCCAGGGTACTTGTTCAAGATGTGCTGACCCAAGTTCATGAGGAACATGGTCATCAGGGGGTGGAGCGAACCTTGGCGCTCCTACGACATCGGTGTTACTGGCCTTATATGGCCTCCGAAGTGGCCCAATGGTGTCAGGCTTGTGGAAGGTGCCAAGTAGCAAAAGATGTTCACCCCAGGGCTTATGGTCCTATGGGGCATTTACTGGCGTCACGTCCCAACGAAATCCTAGCCATTGATTATACTACCTTGGAGCCCACCCAGGATGGCCTGGAAAATGTTTTGGTTTTGACAGATGTGTTTAGTAAATACACCGTGGCTGTCCCCACACGAGATCAGCGAGCTGCCACAGTGGCTAAGGTGCTGGTAACTGAATGGTTTTATAAATTTGGTGTCCCTGCTCGGTTGCATTCTGACCAGGGTCGCAATTTTGAGAGCCTGCTTATTCAGCAGCTGTGCAGGTTATATGGCATTGTGAAATCCCGTACCACTCCCTACCATCCAGAGGGGAATGGTCAATGTGAGCGCTTTAACCGGACGCTGCATAACCTGTTAAGGACGCTGCCTGTGTCTCGGAAGAGAGATTGGCATACTTGTTTGCCTCAGGTTCTTTACTGTTATAACACGACCCCTCATCAGTCTACTGGGGCGTCACCTTTCCTTTTGATGTTTGGTCAAGAACCTAGATTGCCTCTAGATTTCCTGTTGGGTAGAGTTGAGAGTCCAGTTGGTGGTTCGGTCCACGAGTGGGTTCAGGAGCATCAAGCTCGTCTGCAGGTAGCCTTTGAGGGGGCTAAAGCACATCTGAGACAAGCTGCAGATCGCCGAAGGCATGCCCAGGACGCTCATGTAAAACCTCTGCCCTTAGAGGAAGGGCAGTTGGTGTTTTTGCGTGACTTTACGGCTAGGGGGCCTCATAAAACCAGGGACCGATGGAGATCCGATAAATATAGAGTGTTGAGGGCACCGAAGGCGGGTGGCTCTGTTTACACCATCGCCCCCGTGGATGACCAGACTAAAACAAGACAGGTGCATCGCACCATGTTGAAACCTGTGGTTGGTGTTGTTCCTCCTGATTCCATTCCTCTCCCTGAATTGCCTCCTGTAGAAGTGGGTTTGTCTGAGGATGATGATCCCATTGATTATGATCTGTTTGTTTGCGAACAGCAACCCCTAATGGTTGCTTCTGCCCTGCCCTCAAGTGAAACACCGCCTGGGGCTGCGTCCCGAGAGCCGGGGGCACCATCCGGACCGGTGGTGCCTACTGGACATTCTGAAGCTGTGCTTGTTCCCACTGCCGGCTGTGCTGACCCAATGGTCCTACGGCGCTCTAAACGTGCCAATGCTGGACAGCATTCTAATGTGCACCATCTCCCAAGATAGGCAAGAAACCTCCTTTCAGGAGGTTCTTCCGCCTCCTTGCTAGCTGTGTCAGCTTGTTTTGGAGCTGAGATCGGTTTTTAATGGATCGTCGGGTCGCCGATACAAGAGGAGGGGGTAGAATGTGGTGATAGAGGAAGGCACCTAATTACACCAATAGTTCTCAGCTGCGAGGAGCCAGTGGGCGTGGTATATAGGTAGCTGCTGCATTCAGTCAGTAAGGTCGTCTTCGTGCTCCCGCTGTGTGGCTGGTGGCCGTGGGTGTTGGCCGTGCAAGGCAACCCATCGCTGAGTGAGGTGCGGGCCGGTGTTTATTCCTTCACGGGGTAGGTGTTGTCGCTCTCTCTCTGTACTATAGCTGATATACAATAGCTGATCGGATAGAAACACTAATTGGAAGTGTTGTCATAGGTAAAGTGCTACGGTGCTGCGCTTCTCCGTTCCCTCATACACAAGTGTGTGTGCGTGTGTACATGGTTGTGAAGATCGGCAGGTAAGGAAACAATTGTCATTGTAAGCTCTATTTTGTGGCAGCTGTATGAAGAATAGTTATTAATTAACTTTCTTAGGTCTTCCCCCCCATCGGGACCACTGCTGCTCTGTTTCCGGACACTGCTGCTTTTTCCTTCCGGCGTCCCCTCTGGTTCCTCTGCAACTCCGTTTGAGGAAGCTGTGCGCAAGTGCTTGAAAAGTGGACTGTGGTGTCGTCAGCCGCTGCCCTTCCAGTGGCGTGCAGGGTGTGACGTCAGTGTGGCCACTTGCCTTACCTACGGCATGTCGCGAGTGCCAGAACCAGTTGAAGGGTGATCTGTATTTAATTGTGAAAATCATTCAGTGTTTGTGTGTTGGGTTTAAAGGGTTATCTTTTGTTTATTTATGTAGTTTTGTTGTGTTGTAGTTTAGCATGCCAATTTTAATGATTTACTGAGTGACTTATTGTGAATAAACACTGTATTTTAAGGATGGTATAACTGACAAATGTTTAGATTAATTGTAATAAATCATTGTTATTTTGAACAGTTGTCCCGGATGTTTTAATCAGTGCAAGGCGAACCTGCGTGGCCTTAAAGTAAATGCTCTGGGTGAAATTCCCAGGGTGGTGTTGTTTTGTATTTACTTTAATTTATTCATGGTCTCAGGGCATGAGTAATGCCACATTAAAATTTGGTCATAACGTAGCATAAGTCCTGTCATAAAATCAGTAAAATCTTTAATAAAATCCTTCCTGTATTTAGGCGGCCGGTAGATTGTGGCGCAGAGTAAAAGTGGAGAGAAGTGTATCTCCAACATCTGAAGTTCAAAACTCTGATAAAAATGAGTGGGGATCTGCCGACATTTAAAACTGGATTTAAAAACAGAAGCTAATCCACCTCCTTTACCTGTGGTCCGAGGAGAGCTGAAGAAAGTGCAGTCAGGAGGGAGAAGTTCAGAAAATGGAGCTGATTCACCAACATGAATCCAAGTTTCTGTCAAGAACATAAAATCCAGTTTTTTGGAGGTAAAAAAGTCATTCAGAATAAAAGTCTTATTGGTTAGGGACCTTACATTCAGCAAGGCCACCCGGAGAGTCTGATCCGTGCTGTCTGCAGCAGGTGCGCGGGCCAGCTGGCGGAGATGTTTGATGTTTATTGTGCCGCACTTGGAAATCCTTTCCCGTCTCCAATATGAAGACTCATGTTCCAAATGAAGGGATGGAGCCACAGAATTAATCCAACAATGTCTCCATTCATACAGAAAGTTGCTGGTATAATAGTGAGATAAACCAGAATTGTTGCCAGATGAATTCAGATAGGCTTTAATCCTAACCAAAAATCCTCCTCGCTTTCCGCGTCTCCTTGGGCGTTTCCGAGGTTGAAAGGCGCAGATTTGACCGTTGTAAGGAACTGCCCAACTGTGATGGATTTCAATGCCTGATGAAACTTCACTGGTGTTGGGACAGGATTTCTTTGTCTTATGCAGCTGAACAAGTTTTCCAGACAGTCCTGAGTAAATCTGCTTGTCAACACAAACGCGTGTCCATGATCAAGCATGTCTTTTTGTAGACATAAAATTGTAGATGTTGCCATCACAATTCCTGTTTGAACTGGTTTCCAGCTTCCTGTTTGACCTATTTTCAGTCCACAGAAGAGTGCTACCATGTCTTGGAGGAATTTAATGGCTTTGTTGCACTCTTCCATCTTGTGCCTACTTAGTCCCAACACGGGGTGGCGAGAGGACATCAGATCAAACCAGTGGTTAGCATGAAGATTATTGTTCAATAAAAATATGTGTATTATTTAACACCTTTCGTACCAAAGTTTACTTTATTCATTCAACTATTCATTCAACCTTTTATTTAGGCAGGTTAATCCCAGCTTTGAGGACTCATTTGAGGACCATGGGAGACCGGGCTTTCAGTGTGGCTGCCCCCCACCTATGGAACTCTCTTCCTGACTGCCTGAGAGCTCCACAGTCACTGGTTGACTTTAAAAGCGGCCTGAAGACCTTTCTTTTTAAGCGAGCCTACTCTGCCTCCTCATGATCTTAGTTGATACTGTTATTGATTTTATTTGTTGTATTTGACCTTTAATTTTGTTCCACTTTGTAGCACTTTGAGATTTTCATTAATGAAAAGTGCGTTATAAATTAAATTCATCATTATTATTATTATTATTCATTTACAAGAGAGAGCTGGTTACAAACAAAGAATGATGACAACAGTGACAACAACAGTCAGTTATAAAAAGAGGCATAAAGATTTTATTTTATTTTAATCAAATTAAAATAAGATTGCAAAAACAGCTAGATTATAAGGTGAATGTAGAAAAGTAAAACCAGGAATTTTAGAACAATATGTGTGATCACTGGTCAGTGGAAGTTCTGCTGGACTTCTCATTTGGTTCTGGGCGATGAAAACAAACGGTTGGAACCTCCTTCAGTCTCACATGGCCTGACTGTGTCTTTGTGAAGTTTCCTCTTTCAAAATGTGCCTGCAGAGTGATATTAGTTTATTTTCTTGCACATTTCTTTGACAGTTAAACATTTTGAGCCCTGATTGAAAATGTTTTGTGTGCAGAATAAATTTACATCACTCAGTTTGTTGTTGTGATGATGGTTATGTTGCTCCTGCTGACTTGAGATGATGCAATTAATAAACAGTATAAATAGTAGTAAAGTACTTTATTAAAGCTTGTTTTACATTTTACATATTTTATAATAAATTGTTTGGTAATTTATTTTTGCACAATTAACACTTATTTTGTCACCTGTTATGATTTTAACTAACTGTTTCATTTCAGTGAATTACAATTTCAAAGTAGTAGTCAGGCTACAAGCACCATCAACTATGTTATCCAGGTACTCAGTTGCTAATTTAAAAAAACAAATAGAACAATTATATAATGTGCAGAAATGAAGACTTCATCCCAGATGATCTAAGGTAAACTGGAGCAGATCTCAACTGGTGGACAAGGTGGAGTATTCTCATGCAGAGAACATCAGAAATAGCTTCTCAATAGGTGTTACTCTGTTAAAAATTTTTCTTTTTTTACGTGAAACATTATAAAACACTGTTGACATGACTACTGTATATTGATCATTGTATTGCATAGACATTTCTTTTCTTACAAATGTGTTTACGGTTTCGTTTCACTGTAATGATAAATGCATCTGCCACGTCTAAAAATACTTCAATAAAATGCATAGTCAGTGAACAACTCTCTCTCTATAGGGCTCTGAAAAAAATAGACATAAAATCATTGCAGATAATAAATAAAACGACCAAACAAAGATCAGCTGGTGTTGAAAGCAACAGAAAGGTATGGGTCTTTAAACAGGATTTGAAAACCGAGAGGGAGGGGGCCTGTCTGACGAGCAGAGGTAACTCGTTCCAGAGTCTTGGTCCTGCTACAGAGAAGACCCTGTCACCTCTGTGCTTAAGACGAGTTCCTGGAACTGTGAGAAGTAACTGGTCCGCTGACCTCAGAGAATGTTGTGGGATATACGGCTGTAGCAAATCAGTGAGCTAGGCGGGGACGAGACTGTTCAGTGATTTGTAGACAGACAGGAGAATTTTGAACTGGATTCGAAGATGGACTAGTGCAGGGAGGCCAAGACTGGTGTAATGTGCTCTCTTTTGCCTCTACTGGTTAAAATTCGGGCTGCTGCGTTCTGGACCAGTTGTAATCGTGCAATGGTGGTATCAGAGAAGGAGTATCAGAGAATTTCAGAAGGATTTTCAACAAACACAACATCCCAGTACATTTCAAACCCAGCAGGACTCTCAGACAGAGCCTGGTGCACCCTAAAGGCCGAGATACACTCGAGCGTATTCACAATACGCCTATATGCAGCGTACGTACGTCAAGGCAAAAGCGTAGCCCCGCGTAGCCCCTCAGGGCATGTACGCGTAAAGCTTTTTTTTTACGTCCGCGTGCGCGATACGCGGTGTCTACAATAAACGGTACAGAACTGTGTGGCCGGAAATGTGTTCACATTGAACTGTTTTTAGTGAGACACACTCCAGTTCCCGCATGAAGAAAAATGGAGGCAAGTTTTGACGAGACGCTCTGTGAAGAGGTGAGGAAACACAGAAATTTGTACGACACCTCCTTACGAGAGTACAAAGACCTACAAATGAGCAGGAATGCATGGGACGAAGTGGCTGCGACCGTGGGAAGGGACGTAGCCACGTGTAAAGCCAGGTGGAAATACATGAGGGACAGATTTGTGCGGGCAAAGAAAAGAATTAAGGGCAAAAGTGGCGATGGGGCCGGTTCAGGTCTCCCACCGATCTATAACATACTGTCCTGGCTGCACAGTTTCATCAAAACCAAAGACACAGAGACCAATGTGCCTGCAGTAAGTATTATTTATTTATAAGCTAATTAATAATGTAATTAATTATCCAAAATAAGTTGTAATTAAGTTTTTTTTTCCATCAACATTTAATCACTATGCATTGTGTACATGATAGGAGATCAGCTACGGCTCCAGTGGTGTCCCTTCTCCAGCCTGTGACGTTCCTTCTCCTGCCTGCTCCATGAACAACAGCTCCAACCAAAACAGCTCATCACATACATCATCTCAACTCCCCTCCAATTCAAATTCCAGCAATAACACACTGGCTCCAACAGAACCTGCATGCTCCAGTGAGTTTACTGCACCACCTGCCCATGAGTTTCCTGACCCACCTGCCCCAAGACAGTCAGCTGCACCTGGCACCAGCACACCAACAGCAAAGCAGGGAAGGAAGAGGGGATGGGCTGCTACAGCGGACACAGCGACCACTGCATTGGAGAAGCGTCTCGAAGAGATTGATCAGGACAAGGAAGATGAAGACACACGTTTTGGGGGAGTA
>JBBPBX010051426.1:0-15623 GCA_038048925.1 Garcialebias charrua | reverse complement strand
GGGGAAACACTGAGATTTAAACAAGGAAAAGGTGACCCCAAGGGCTTCAAATCATTCCTCAAAAAGTTGGCATTGATCTCAAACTGATTGTTTGATACGTGGGGAACAGACTTCATGTTATGTTCCATTTAGCAGGAATATTCACTTACAGAACAGAATTTTAGATTTGCAGCATTTTTGCAACTGTACCAGTGGATTACGCACATCAATCATCAAGGACCTCACCAACGCTTCAATTGTTGTTCACCTGCAGAGCCTGGGTCTGTTGGGGAAGATTGTAACTGGGCCATGGATGTCTCTTCTCTATGGTAACAAGGCTAGCAAAACGAACCTTGAGGTTGTTCCCTTCTTGAAGTGTGCTGTTGAAAACCTGACCAAATTTGAAGAAGAACCGCTTAATGTCCTCAAAGCCAAAAAGGATGTTTTTGAGACTCCATTGAAGGAGAATGATGTCCTCAGCTGTCTACAAAAAGTGGATGATGAATCCCAGAGTGAGCTGAAAGAGACTCTTCACGTCCTCTTCAAGTCAACGGTCAGAGTGCTAACCCGGCAGCTACAACCATACCTCTCAGGAGTTGTACTGCCCTCGTCACATGAGGCAAATGCAACTAGACAGTCAGATAAACTCTTCCCCAATATCACGACTGAGGAAAGTTGTTTTCTTGTCCACAGGTTTATTGACATCAAAGAAGTGTGAAACTAAAACACACAAAAAGATATATCACTTATTCAGCCTTTTTAACATGCACATATGTGGTTAATGTAGGTGGAAAAAGGTGAAACACCCACACCTGCCTCCACCCTCATTCGCCCCACTCTGGGCTCCTGAGCAAGGCCCTTAACCCCCACCATCTGCTCCCTAACAGGTCTCTCTTGGAAATGAGTTCTTGTGGCTCAATTAGACTACCTGGATAAATGAAGGTGAAATGAAAAATTAATGCAAATAGCTTCTTGTTCTTAACTTTTACTGTTTTACACAATCTTGACTTAAAGCTGATAATATATAATGATTTTCAATATACAGTATATATGAGCATGAACTGACTTATTTATTGCAGTAGCTTGGTTTGATAACAAATTAACAGTAGTATTGTGACCTTGCAATAAACATTCAAAAATACTTGAAGCAAAACTTAAACCAGAAATTCTGTGAAAATAATGATCTGCAATAATATATTAAACATAACATACCCACGATGCTACATTCAGAGCGAAGAGCGAAGGTGTATGCAGATGGCACTGGCTTGCTTGACTGAACACATGGACAACACTTCAATTCTGACTCTCAACCTAACTTCCTGGTTGAAGTCACATGACATATAGCTTGGGCTGTATCTCTTAAAGGGACTGTCAGCATATACAAATACACCCACTGCTAAACACTCAACAACACAGGAGTCTTGTCAAATCCCTCCACTGCAATGTTGGAGCAGACCAAGTCAGCCCTTATTGATAACATGTTTAGTGAAAGAGTTATCGCCATGGTTTATAGCCAGCACCACCGCGCACCAAATGCCACTATGGGATACATCGACGGGAAGGTGCGTGCAAAGGAGTGTGAGGACCATCAAATGCCCCTCTTCAAATTCCTGACAGACTACAACCTGGGTGATCTTGCTTTGAATTAAAGGACAGGAGAAATAATCCAGGAAAAGTTTTAAATCGGGGCATAAGGTGCTGTTTTAGAACCCTCTCAGTCTGAGCTCCATTTTGATATCCTACACAATATAGTTTGGCACAAATTAAAATTTGCAGTTTTTTCTTATACAGGGAGTCCTCGACTTACGACGCCCTCGACTTAAGGCAATCCGGACTGACGAACGCGCATACGAACGTACTGTTGTACAGGTACAGTAAATACTGTACAGGTGTTTTTAGATGAATGTGTTGGGTACACTGTGTTAGCTAACCGTTTGTAAATAAAGTTCTGCGCATATTTATGGACCAGTATGTACGCTTGTTCAGTCTCACGTCGATAAACGGGTGTGCGGTGCCGCGTTAGCATAAATTTCCCGACTTACGGCAAAAATCCGGACTTACGAACGACACGTGCCATGAGTTCCGACTTACATCAAAATCGGGTTACGAACGGCCCGTAGGTCCGGAACTCGTTCGTAAGTCGGGGACTACCTGTATGGACACCATTATTCAATATGGTCACCACAGATTGTGCATAATACTTGAAAATGATGTCATAGTGAATACTTATAGTTTAAAAAAAGCTAAGTCTGGTCCTCTGGACATTCCAAAACAAAATAAAAGGTAGAAATGTTTCGACGAAACGTTTCTACTTTTTTGGTTTGTTTTGTTTTTTGAATGTTCAGAGGACCAGACTTAGCTTTTTTCTCGATTTTTCTACCTGGATTATTGAGCATGCAGCAGGGTAATACTTATATTTGTACAGAAATCACCTTAGAATGCATTACAAATTGTGCATATGTTTGTTTTAATTGAAGTAACCATTTCTGCTAGCTTCAAGACTGCACTAATGTGACCTTTGACCTTGGAGTCATCAAGGTCACCTGGTGACCCCAACGTCAGCAGGAAAAACATTTACATATATTCAGTGACATCCCCACTGAATTTGATTAGGATGATGTTTACCACTTAGAACTGGTGTTCATTTTAATAAACACTTCTTTTCAGTCAGAAATGTCTATTAATTGACACAATTTTTTTCTCTGTTGCTATGTAAATAAGCTTAATTAAAGTACCTTAAAACTACTACTTTGAATGACAATATCTCCGGTTTTATTCATTCAATATTAACAAATGAGGTGTCCTTTTGTTGCATTTTTAGTGCTCTTTCATTTTGTTGCAAGCAGAAGGCCATTAAAACAACTTTTGAAAAATGTCCAAGTGCCTAGTGAACTAACTTACTCTCCACAGACAAGAAGCTGCAGTGTTACAAGCCTCTGGCAGCAGCAGCTTGGAACTAAATCACAGAATAAAGTATTTGACTCACGAGAAGTCTTTTTTCATCAGTAATTGAAATAAATCACGGAGCTAAATCCAGACGTAGCTTCTCACCACGAAGGAAAACAAAGAGGCCAAACTGGTGACGTCATGTCCACATATTTACCAGCAACCACCACCAGGGGGCGTCGTCACTACACAAACAAAAGGAACCTGGCTTACGTGGAAAATGTGAGTTTCCCCAAAGATTAAAATAAACTTTTCTGAAAAACAAGAAAAATATTATAAATACGGTGCATTTTGATCAAATTCATTAAACAACAACCCCTGTTACACAACATTGGTAGTTGGCAAACAAATATTTGGTGCATTACCACCACATACTGTACTGGTAAGGAGGTGGACTGAAACAATGCAAACAAACAAACAAATTAATTAATTAATTATTACTAATTAATTAATCAATTAATTAACTTAATTAATTTCAGATATTGTATTAAAACCTGAGCACCATTATCTTTTGAATTCTGCAATAATTCATCTGTATCAAAACTTTCTTTGATTTCAGTGAGACTGTTCATCAGTTGACTTCTTTCATGTCTGTATTTCTGTCAGTTCAATAACTCATGCTCTATGGTCTCATCTTCTCCACAGTAGTCACATTTATGATGCTTCCCTGTTATGAATAATGTTCTGTTCAATCCTGTGTGTCCAAATCTGAGACGTGATGTGATGTTTCCTCCTCCTGTTTCTTTCAGATCTCCTCATTTCTCCTGTTTGTTGTTGAATTCTATAAAACCATCAACCTTTTCTTTCTTCTTCCTGTTGTTTTTCCATCTTTCACTCATTTTTTCCTTTATGATGCTTTTTATTTCTGCTCGACTGAGTTTTATATCTATTTCATTTAATGAATCCATATTATTGATTAATGTATTCTATAACTGTATTTGAATATAACTTATTAATTTCCTTTCTTTCCTATTAATTTCAGATCTACTATTGGGTCTGTGAGTATCCATGGTTGTATGACTGGTACATACGTAGAATTAGAAAAACTTGTTACACAAATACATTAAAGAGATACATAAAGTACAAGTTTTATGGTTTCATGTTGGTGGACTGTCTAATAGTTTTAATGTTTTGTTTGACCTCATTTTCAAAAATGGAAACAAGTGGTTTTTGATTAGTGTAACAGCATTTGTGGATTTGTCTAAATATATAATGAGATTAATGATATAAAATATTTTCTTTTAGCCGATGGTTGGTCAGTGAAGCCAAATAACAAGTGTTCAAAGCAAAGGGACAAATGTGGTTCAATAGAAGTAGAAGTCAGGATGCAGAGATCTTCACATAGTTGAGGAGAGAAGGAGCAAGAGCAAAATAAGAGAAAACATCTTCAAGGTGACCTTCACAGAAAGAGCAAGTTACATTTACTGTACTTGCAGCTGTACACGTTGCACCGCCGTATAAGTCTCATCAGTCCAAAAATGTCTAATAAAGTGGAAAAAACATAAATAAGTCACATCTATTATGCGTCACCGTGGACCACCCGGAAACGTGGGCCGGTGTTGTGCCAAAAATCGATTGGCTGCCAAAAGGCGGCCGTGGGAGCGTGCACGGGAGAATGTAACAAGATTAACACTTAAAAACAATTATTTGTTTGTTTGAAATTATATCAAAGGTGTGTCTCAGTTGAACTTTTCCTTAATAAATGCACTATATTGGTCTAATCAGCTGCATTTCAAAAATGGATCCAGATTCATTTGTTGTCCACTGTTGTCGTCACTCCTTGTTAAAATCAGGTCTCTCTTGTAAATGAGTCCCCGAGGCTCAATGGGATCAACCTGTATAAATAAAGGTTGTCACAATGTCTGTCTGTTAGCAAAATATCTCATGAACCACTGGATGAGTTGTAGTGAAACTTGCAGAAAGTCATCATTGGATGTACGTCTACAACTGATTAGTTTTTGGAGTCAGCTGAAGTTACAATGGCTGCCACAGTTAACTGAACTTAAAAACATAAAACATGTCTATAATTCAGTTTTACAGAGATTGATGTGACGTTTGGGGTGGTAGTAGCTGAGAGGAATCCCCAACACACAGTCTGAGCACTAATAGATTGTCTGAGACCTTGGTTTAAAATTCTGACATTTAATTCTTAAACTCAACTCTGTCTGTTAGCAAAATATCTCATGAACCAGTGAAGATATTTTAATGAAACTTTCCAGAGATAATCAGTGGATGTACGTCTACAACTGATTTAAGTTTTGGAGCCGATCCAGTTCTTGATGGTTGAACAGAAAACTCATGTTAGAAACACAGAAATGTCTATAATCCAGTCAGTTTCACAGTTTGCTAACATTTGACAGAGATAGAGCCAAGATTAATTCATAAAACATATTCCAAGTGCCACTCAATGCACAAAATCTTTGCTTAAAACTTTAGCAATAATTGTTGCAGTCAAAAATGTTTGTCTGTTAGCAAAATATCTCAAAAACCACTGGACAGAGTTTAAGGAAACTTCCAGAAAGTAATCACTGTGGGAACATTTAGAACTGATTTGACTTTGGAGTCAGTCCAATTCAAGATGGCCGCCACAGTTAAATAACAACAGACGACACATAAATGTCTCTAACTCAGTCAGTGTTACAGATGTTGAGTCTAACTCTGAGGTGGTAGTAGCTGAGAGTTATTTACAAAACATACTCTGAGCGTGACGTCTCATGATGTTGTTATAAAATTCCTCAGAAATAATGAGTCAGGAGTCCAGGATGGAAGTTTGACTAAATGTATTGAAGCAGCTTGAAGGAGAGACATGTTGCTCTTCATCCAACATGAAGCAAACAGCTGAAAATGGAGCACAGGGCCGTCCTTCCAGCAACACGTCTCCAACATGAACACACACAAACTATTGTTTGTCCATTCACAGCTGGAGCAGCTGGAGAGGGATTTCCAGCTGCACACGCTCTCATTCTTGTTTCTGTGTGTCCAGCTGAAAAGTACAAATGGTTCAATGTGAAGGAAAGTAAAGAGACGAAATCCTGAGACTTGGTCCAAAGTTGGACACAGTCCAAAGACACTGACGTCTAATCTGTTTCTATCAGAAGTAAAGAGCAAGAAAACTTCAAGGAATTCACCAAAATATGAGCTCATGTGATGAAGTGATGTTACACCTGATCTGTTCATACTTGAACATTTATTCTGGATTACTGTCAGCTACTACCACACCAACTGTTATTTCACTGAGGGACACTTATTTTCCTGTGGCCTAAACTATTAGCTGTGGCAGCCATCTTGATTTGGTTTAAATCTGCTTAATATGTTTCTGGAACAGGATCTGGGAACTCTTATTTTGACAGGGTGTGTTCCGGTAACTGTTCGTTTGGATCCGGTAACTCAGGCTTATTAATAATAAAGTTATGAACAAATATGACTGCCTTGAACAAACAAAACTTATATTGAATATGTAAACTGAAAATAATTACATAAACACTGTTAATTCTACGTGAGCGAGGTTAGCCGCAGGATCTTGCGACAAGTCCTCACTCCAGCCTCTCCAGTAACGGGTTTTTTAACTTTTATCCTTTGCACACGAGTATTACCCGATATGTCTCAAGATTAGTTAAGATTAAGGCTGAGACGAGGTAATTCAACCAGACTGTTACTGTCTCCATCTAAACGTCACACCCATTATTTTCACTCCGATAGATAGTCCGACTTAGCAGAATGGAGTCAGATCGTACCTCACGGAGAAACGTATATTAAACGACAGCTTACCTCTAGTAGATTGTTATTGTTATCCGTCTGGTCAGTTTTGGAACCTAGGAAAATAAGGTTCCAGGGTATTGTTTTACTCTTTCTGGCTAACAAAACCATTTAAAACCTCCAATAATCTAGTTGTTATCTTTGAACCAAGTTTTCCATCATTTAATATCAAGGTGAGTCGAAGGAAAAATCCAAATTTGTACGTTTTATATGTTTCTTTATTATTTAATTGCAAGGGAACAGCATAAGCACTACTTACTACAGAAAAGATTTAATCAGGTTACATGATTTGCATTTAAGAGATAAAAGATTCACAGCTCACCAAAAGATGTCTTCCACACGCTGGGTTTTAATGTATTTTTACCTTTAATTGAATTGAGTTGTACTCCAATCAATGTATAATTTGTATAATCTTCAAAAATGTTGGTTTATTCTACAATAATCTGATTCCGATCAAATATGTTTAATCCACCCAGGTAATCTTGGTGTGTTCCAACTTGTGTTTTTATCTCCACCAGGAAAACTTATTTTAATCCTATCAGGAAATCTTGTCACCTCCAGGTGATGCTGTTGTACTCCAATCAGAAGTCTGCACTTCCAGCAGACTGAACAAATCTTTGTTTAATCCCACATAGGAAAAGCTTGTGTTTTCAATCCTTCAGGAAAAACTTGTTTTGTAATCATCCACTTTAGAAATCTTCATTTAATCCTGTTATTATCCAGTCAGGAAAGTCTGCACTTCCAGCAGACTGAATAAGTCTTCGTTGTAATTCCACAGAAAAACCTCCAGGTAATTCTGTCGTGTTAAAAATCCCAGTTGTAATCCATCAAAACTGTTCAAGGCCAAAAAATCTGGTAATCCTCCCAGGCAAAATCAATTATTCCTCAAAAGTGTTATCCATTCAAAGATATTGTAATCCATTCAGTTGTTCTGCGATGCTGATGAGCAAGGCCTTCAAAGCAGGCCTGAGGTTAAAATTAGAACATCGTGTTCTCCTGGCTTTTCATCCAAGGTCAGTCAGCTTCTAGCTGGCAGGTCTCACTCCGTGGTCAGACCGAGTGACCCGAATACAATAACTGACTTTCCAATCCTGCAAAATCAGCTTTAATCCATCAAAGATTGTTTTCCAAACATTCAGCTTGCTGCAGTCTGATCTCTCGACGCACAAAACTTCTCTTTAAACTTTTCCAGATTCAAAATCAATCAGCTCTCCGAATGCAGGCATCAATCCAAGTCTTCTTTCCACAATATAATTCTTCAAGGTTTTCCAAACATCTGCTCCGCGGTACCGACAACCAGGGCGTCAGAAGCGGTGTTCCCTTAGCTTAAACAAGCTGATAAGCCAGGACCCGTCAGAGCAGATCCCAATGCCGCAAAAACACTTCTTTCGTCCTGGAGTAAACTCTTTTTGAATCAATCCAATCTTCTTAAAGTATCCAGCAAATTCAACTAATTCCTCATGACTTCAGCATCTTCAACCAGTTGTATTCCATAATTAGGCCCGAAGCAGCGAAGCGCTGCAAGGACCTATTGTAATTGTAGTGTTTATTATTATTATTATTTTTTTTATTTTTATTCTAGTCCCTCTTTAAGTGGCCTTTTGGGGGCTTTATCATATACGAAAACTCACCAAATTTGGCGGACTCGTCAGGACTGGTGAAAAATTACGTATTTTGGGGGCGTGGCAAAAATCGCCACAGAAACGGCTCAAGAGCGCCCCCTAGAAATTTTCAAAATACCCTCCGCATTGACCTTAGTTTGACGTAGAATCATGAAATTTGGTACACTTGTCCAACTCACCAAGATGCACAGAAAACCCTCTGGCACCAATGTTGTACAATAAATGGTAAGGCGGCCATTTTGGAACGATGACCAAATTTTCACCCCTTTTTGGCCGTTTACAGCCTCTGCATTTGAACGAACTCCTCCTATGAATTTCGCTCGATTTGGTTCAAACTTGGCCAGTTTCTTCATAAGGCACGGGGGAACAAACGACATCAAAATTGTGCGTTTTCATGAATGCTGAAGGGGCGGGGCCAGACGTCAAATTTGGACATCTCGCCATGAAAAACGAAACGCTTACAGCTCTTACACGAAAAGAGTCTAATACATCAAACCTTCAGTTATTGACCCACATCCGGTCCCCTGCAAAACTGTATGGTCAAATCATGACATCACTTAAGCCACGCCCCCTGACAACAGGAAGTGTAAAGTTTTACTTTGAAAGGTCCATATCGGACCCGTGTTACCTAATCAGCGTGACATTGTGTCCAGTGACTAAAGACATGTTGGTGTAACAAGCTTTCCAGCACTGTTCGTTTTGGGTGGAGCAAGTGGGCGTGGCGACATGGCGAAGTAAGACGTAACGCCATAACCATACGTTTGGATCTAAAATCCACAGATTTGATCCGAGAAGTACCAAAATCAGTATGATCGATCATTGCCCACCCCTTGAACAGGTGTTTATGCTAATTAGCAAATTGCTACAGAAACGGCTCAAGAGCGCCCCCTAGAAATATTCAAAATACCCTCTGCATTGACCTTAGTTTGACGTAGAATCATGAAATTTGGTACACTTGTCCAACTCACCAAGATGCACAGAAAACCCTCTGGCACCAATGTTGTACGATAAATGGTAAGGCGGCCATTTTGGAACGATGACCAAATTTTCACCCCTTTTTGGCCGTTTACAGCCTCTGCATTTCAACGAACTCCTCCTAGGGATTTCGCTCGATTTGATTCAAACTTGGCCAGTTTCTTTATAAGGCACGGGGGAACAAATGTTATCAAAACTGTGCGTTTTCATGCATGCTGAAGGGGCGGGGCCAGACCTCAAAGTTGGACATCTCGCCATGAAAAACGAAACGCTTACAGCTCTTACACGAAAACTGTCTAATACATCAAACCTTCAGTGATTGACCCACATCCGGTCCCCTGCAAAACTGTATGGTCAAATCATGACATCACTTAAGCCACGCCCCCTGACAACAGGAAGTGTAAAGTTTTACGTTGAACGGTCCATATCGGATCCCTGTTACCTAATCAGCGTGACATTGTATCCAGTCACCGAAGACATGTTGGTGTAACAAGCTTTCCAGCACTGTTCGTTTTGGGTGGAGCAAGTGGGCGTGGTGACATGGCGAAGTAAGACGTAACGCCGTCACCATACGTTTGGTTCTAAACTCCACAGATTTGATCTGAGGAGTACCAAAATCATTATGATCGATCATTACCCACCCCTTGAACAGGTGTTTATGCTAATTAGCAAATACCCTCCATAGCGCCCCCTAGATTATTCAAACTGTTGTATCTCAGTGATACATCATCCGATCTGAACCAGATTTATTGTGCATCATCAGTGAGCCCTTGTGGACACATTGATATAGTGGGCTAACATTTGACTCAAGTGCGCCCCCTACATTATTTCTATAGTTATATCTCAGTGATACATCATCCGATCTGAACCAGATTTATTGTGCATCATCAGTGAGCCCTTGTGGACACATTGATATGGTGGGCAAACATTTGACTCAAGTGCGCCCCCTACATTACTTCTATAGTTATATCTCAGTGATACATCATCCGATCTGAACCAGATTTATTGTGCATCATCAGTGAACACTTTGACACACATTGATAATGTTATGTAAATTTTTACTCCATAGCGCCCCCTATATTATTACTACAGTTATATCTCAGTGATACATTATCCGATCTGCACGAGATTTATTGTGCTTTATCAGTGAACACTTCGACACACATTGATAATGTTATGTAAATTTTTACTCTATAGCGCCCCCTATATTATTACTACAGTTATATCTTAGTGATACATTATCCGATCTGCACGAGATTTATTGTGATTCATCAGTGAACACTTCTACACACATTGATAATGGTATGTAAATTTTTACTCCATAGCGCCCCCTGTATTATTACTACAGTTATATCTTAGTGATACATTATCCGATCTGCACAAGATTTATTGTGCTTTATCAGTGAACACTTCGACACACATTGATAATGGTATGTAAATTTTTACTCCATAGCGCCCCCTATATTATTACTACAGTTATATCTCAGTGATACATTATCCGATCTGTACGAGATTTATTGTGCTTTATCAGTGAACACGTCGACACACATTGATAATGGTATGTAAATTTTTACTCCATAGCGCCCCCTATATTATTACTACAGTTATATCTCAGTGATACATCATCCGATCTGAACCAGATTTATTGTGTATCATCAGTGAGACATTGTGGACACATTGATATTGTGGTTTAACATATGACTCCAGAGCGCCCCCTAGATTACTCAAACTGTTATATCTCAGTGAGACATCATCTGATCTGAACCAGATTTATTGTGTATCATCAATGAGCCCTTGTGGACACGTTGACAAGGTGGGCTAAATTTGACTCAAGTGCGCCCCCTACATTATTTCTATAGTTATATCTCAGTGATACATCATCCGATCTGAACCAAATTTATTGTGAATAATCAGTGAGCCCTTGTGGACACATTGATATTGTGGTTTAACATATAACTCCATAGCGCCCCCTAGATTATTCAAACTGTTATATCTCAGTGATACATCATCCGATCTGAACCAGATTTATTGTGCATCATCAGTGAGCCCTTGTGGACACATTGATATGGTGGGCTAACATTTAACTCAAGTGCGCCCCCTACATTATTTCTATAGTTATATCTCAGTGATACATCATCCGATCTGAACCAGATTTATTGTGCATCATCAGTGAGCCCTTGTGGACACATTGATTTTGTGATTTAACATATAACTCCATAGCGCCCCCTAGATTATTCAAACTGTTATATCTCAGTGAGACATCATCTGATCTGAACCAGATTTATTGTGCGTGTGCACCCCTGGTGCGGAGTAGACACGAGAGACTTCGAAATGGCGACCGAGCGGACGAGCTGGAGCTCGCGCGGTCGCCTCAATAAGGTCCGAGCGGCGCTAAGCTGCGAGGGCCTCAATGCTGCTTGCAGCTTTAATTAATGTTGAATCTTATCCAGAAATGTTGTTTTGTTCCACAAAAATATTTCCAGATCAGGAAAAACAGTATTCCACAAACAAAGCAGCTTTTAATCCATCATTGCTCATTCAGGCTGACGGGAATTCCCCAACAGCAGAGCGGAGATAAAAAGTACACAGTGTTCCACTAACAAAAACAGCCTGTCAGCGTGCCGTCAGTGCTCGGTTCTGTCAAAATTACTTTAATCTTTCATCAACAGAGGAATCTCTGTAACTGATTTTTCCATCTTCATGCTTCAGTGGCTTTTTGCTGTCATAATAATTTAATCTTAATATAAATTTAGTTGTGGATAGAACTGGGAAGTTTATCCTACCTTTTTCTTGTCAGAAAGTGCCACAAGGGATTTCCAAAAGAATAGGAAAATTATTCCATCTCTGAAGCCAGTCCAAATTGTGAAAAAATTGGAAATATCCGGGCTGAGAGACAAAAAAGCATTCCTTGTTGCGCAAAAAGAAAAACCCTTTTTCAGATAATCCAATCTTCTTTTCAGCTTTCAGAGAGTTCAGTTATAATCCACAAGAATTCTTCAGGGGTCCAAAAACTCAGCAAAATTTCTTCTCTTCCACAGCTTTTTTATACTCTAACAGAGGGACTTCAGCCCCCTCCTCAGAAAGTTACATCACTTTGATAGTGCTTCATTGGTTAATGATGAGGTAACTTTTTTACACCTCCTCTCAGCCCTCACTGAACAATGACATAATGTCTCTCCTTCGTTCTCACCCTCCCTTCACACGAGAGTCTGGTCAAACAGGTTTACTTTCACCCAGATCCTCAACTTTTACCTACATTTACCCAAACTGTGGAAAAAACACTCTTTTAAGGTGCTATGTAATATTTAAAACTATTTTTCAATACCCAGCAGTGGAGAACTCCCTAAGTTTGCTGTGAACCATAAAAGGAAAACATAAAATAACATGGAATCATACAATTTTCACAAGAGATTAATATATTTCTTCACTTTGTTTCATAAAGGCATTTTGAGACTTTCTCTGTTGCAAAACTCTCCTGCAGGCTCTTCCTCTGAGTTGTAAAAGTGTGCACCCTTTATCTCCTCTGACCAATTTCTACTCAGAGAGACCTGCTTGAGTGCATGTTTATTATCATTATAACTCCCTGTGTGCCTTCTCTGTGTGCAAGCTCATATCCTGATAAGAAGCCTCAGCTGTCTGCAATAACGCTTTGCTTCTGAATGTTTTAGTATGGATTTTAATAATTCTTTGTTAAAATAAACTTTGTTACTTTTAAACAGTCCTTGAAGCAAAAACACAAAAACTACCTTTTACAGTGACTCTTTTCTGTAGCTGTGTGAAAGTGCACAGCCCTCACTCTGAACAGACCCGAGTGTGTGTGTGTGCGCACGTGCACGTGTGCGTGCGTGTGTGTGTGCGCGTGCGTGTGTGTGCATGCGTGCACGTGTGCGCGTGGGTGTACGTGTGTATGCGCGTACGTGCCTGCTCCATGCTCTGCCTCTGTCAAAACACCAAAACTAACTAGTTTAAAGGTCTTTCTCTGTAACCAAACTCTCATTGCATCTCTGCAAGTCAAACTTTCTGCAGAACATGTAGAGTTTTACATGTTCTGTTCTGTTATTGGTGTGAGATGATAGATTCACTACTTTTTAAATACTTTAAGAACTATTTTCTTTCTTCTTGATGAGAAGCCTAAGCTCTCTGCAACAAATGTTATCTCCTTTGCCCTATATTTTCTCAGGGAGAGACCTGCTGCCTTTCAGAGGCCTTGGCTCCTCCGCCCAGGCCTGACCCAATCTTATCTCCTATAGCACAGGGTTAACTGCCATACAATAACACAAAAGATGGTTTACCAAAATACAGACAAAGCATATAAAAAGTAAAAAGAACATACATCATGTTTTTCTGCTTATGAGTTTAAAATGCCATATAAATTAAACTAATCTAGGGTTACTGACGGTGTGTTATTACACCCTGCTCTCAGCCCTGTGCCAAAGGCAACTTACCATGTGTGTGTATATGTGTTGTAAAGATTTTTGTAGCAGTATAAGTCTGTTTTCAACCCAAAAGTCCTACATATTTTGACACCCACTCCTTGAAAACAGGCGGTACTGCTCAAACAAGTCCTCTAACACTCATCGTGAATATCTCGTCATCTGTGTCCATGCCATCTGGGACCCCGAGATGTCGTCGTCAGGTCACGCAGGATCCTTGGTGCCTCTGGACCCTGGATTGTTTGCTTGCTTCTTCTCAACCATCCATAATGGTGTAGCCATCCTGGTCGGTTCCACATGTGCCGCCCGGCTGAGGTGAGGTCGTCCTCCTCAGGTCATCTCCTCAGGTCATCTCCTCAGGTCATCTCCGGAGATCCTGTAGTGGTCAATGATTCTTCGTTCTCCCTTGTTGATCGAGCATCAGGATCAGCATTCTCCCTGGCCTCAGGCATCAGTGTTTCAGCATTCTCCCTGGCTTCAGATATCCTTCAGGCGAGTAGGCAGCATTGCCATCCACACCTACTGAAGCGGTGTGGCCTTGGGTCTTCAAGAATCAAGTCAGACTCTGAGTCAATGGGATCAGCAACTGCTGAACTGACTGGGATTGCGCTGTCAGGTTCTTCCGGCTTAGCTGGGCCGGTTGTATCAGAACATTGTAAATAAGTAAATAAGTGAAATAAGTAAAGAAGTAAATAAGTAAACTACTAGCAAGAGCCGGGGAGGGTTTTTAAGCGGTGTTGGCTAAAATTATCAATTTCTTTCTGCTTTCGGAATCAAACCTCCTGGGTCGTACTTTGGGACTTTGCTCAGTAGCGTTGATTCTGGCACCGTCTTGTGTTTTACGGTGTGGACAGTCCTGACTTTTGGTTAGGTTTTGATGTTCTCCAGTTCGGTTTCTTCTGATGAAAGGAGGGACTTTGTCACAGTCCAGATGAATATTGCCCCAAAATTCCCAACGAGGAAGTATGGCCTGGCAGCTGTCATCCTTCGGTGGGGCAGGATAAATCACTTCAGCCTTCCAATATCCTTGGTGGCATAATCCCATTAGTGGTCTACAGCCCCAATCACAGTGCCATTCAGGGGTTTCTTTGTCCAGATGAATCCAGTTACATCTCGTTGTCCTTTTTATGTTGTGATGCAGGAGCATTATCCAGGTCACAATTCCTTCAGGCAAAATCAGTAGATTGATTACCTTGAAGTGGGGTTTGTCTGGCCCCGTTAGGTTCTCAGCCTCTACTGCTGACACCCATTCAGGGGTGTTTCCCAACCGGTACATCCAAGCTGGATAGCCTGCTAGTCTTACTCTTTCCCAGGTCTTGGTAAGATTTTCAACAGTTTCATTTCTGTCCCATGGTACGAAGATGTCTCTTTGCGTGGTTTCCCAGCAGGTCATGTTTGCATATTTGGATCTCCCATGGGAGACTTTTACATGCGTTAGGCTCCATGGTCTGATTCCGGCTTGATACAAAATAACCAACAACATAACTAAGCCTATTAACACTACGAATCCCCGCAGCAGGGTTCGTAGACAAGTTGCTTTATCCATTCTCATAATCCTTAAACAGTCCTTAGGTCGGTCAGGGGTCGCCATATCTTCATAGATTTGTGGTACATCTTCATAGATGTGTGGATCTGCATCGCTGTTTGAATCATCTCGACTTAGTCTACTTTCCAGACTTGTCATGTTGAGAGAGTTTCTTTTCAAAGACTTTGCTTCTTTTAGCTCTGGGCTTCCTCCTCGAGCGCCTGTGAGTTGTGGTCACTCGATCTTTGAGGAGCTCCAGATATAGTGGAGAGGGGTGTGGCCATCCAGGTTGCAATCTTTACCACACCCACTTCCACCGAATCACCAGCCATTCGGTAGGTTCAGCAGGTGCCATTTCTGTTGGGGTTTTGGTCCCCTTCTCAATTT
>JBBPBX010051425.1:3121-24592 GCA_038048925.1 Garcialebias charrua | reverse complement strand
TGGGTTTGCGGTACACCTCAGTTTGCAAATTTCCTCTATCAGAAACTGAGACCTCACAGTCCAAGAAAGCCAACCTGCCATTTCTTACATCTTCTCGTGTGAACTTGATATATTTATCCACAGAGTTGATGTGATCAGTGAAATGTTGGACTTCCTGAGATTTAATTTTAACCCAGGTGTCATCAACATACCTGAACCAATGACTTGGTGGTCTCCCCGTAAAGGATGTCAAGGCTCTCTTTTCTACCTCCTCCATGTACAGGTTGGCAACAATAGGAGAAACTGGAGACCCCATAGCACATCCATGTTTCTGCCTATAATATTGCTCCCCATATGTGAAGTAGGTTGACTGCAGGCACAGTTTCAAGAGTTGACACAGTTGCTCTGTGGAAAGCGTGGTTCTGCTGTTCAGAGTGGTGTCTGATTTTAACCTTAAACAGACCACCTCTACTGCTTCATCAACAGGAATGCACGTAAAGAGTGATGTAACATCAAAAGAGACCATTGTTTCATCAGTCTCCATGATGACATCCCTCACCTTATCCACAAAGTCCATGGTGTTCTGTATGTGGTGTTCTGAGCTGCCAACTAAAGGGATGAGTACAGATGCCAGATATTTGGAAACATTGTAAGTGACAGAGTTAATCATGCTAACAATTGGTCTTAAAGGTACACCTTGTTTGTGGATTTTGGGTAAACCATACAGACTTGGCGTGGCCTCCCCTGGGTACAGTCTGTGGTACAGAATATTGTCAATAGCCTTGTCCTGCTTCAAAATTTTCAGGCAATCTATCAACTTCTTCTTGTAACCACTTCCTGGATCTCTTTTCAGCGGTTCATAAGTGGTTAAGTCACTAAGGAGTGACATAACTTTCTCATGATAGTCTTTCTGGTTCAAAATCACTGTGCACCTTCCTTTGTCTGCTGGGAGAATTATGATGTTTTTGTCCTTGCTAAGCGTGGTGAGTGCATCCCTCTCTTCTCTACTGATGTTGGAAGGTGGTGGTTTAGCATTACTGAGACAGGCTGAAACTTTGACTCTGAGTTGTTCTGCTTCAAAGTCTTTAATTTTGTTGTTACGGATGGCTGACTCAGTGGCTGTGATCATCTCCACCAGTGGAATTCTACTTGGTGCCACTGCAAAGTTTAGCCCCCTGGCAAGAATCTCTGTCTCCGGCTGGGTGAGCTGTCTGTCAGATAAATTCTTCACCCACTTTTCTGTCTCCCCGGCATGTGTATCGGAGTGTTGTCTTACACTGAATGTGTTGTTGTTGGAATTGTTATGGTGTTGACGAGTTATCAGTGAGTTAAATTTGTTTTGTTGTCGAGTCTTGGACTTGACATGCTGTGCTAAGCGTGCCCGATCTGTACAGTCCATCACTTGCTGAAGTGTGGTCTGATCTAGGCACGTTGTTAGTTTTTGATAAATTTGCTCTTCTTTGGCCTTCAAGGCCTCAATGGTAAAATTGGTCTGTCTTACCCGTTCATTCAGCAGCTGCGTCTGTGCCTTCTGAAGGATGTTGCTTGCCCGGTGCCCGCTGACCGATGAATTCAGTTCCAGGCTCTTAGGAATAATGCCACTTTGTCTGCATCTAAGGTTGAATCGCAAGTGGTTCCTGTAGTCCGCCCTCTTCCTAGCTGTTTTCTCAAACTCTCTAACAAGTTTGAGGCAATCCTGGCCAAAGTGGTTCAAAATACCCTGATGCATGCTCAATAATCCAGGTAGAAAAATCTAAAAAAGCTAAGTCTGGTCCTCTGGACATTCAAAAAACAAAAAAACAAAACAAAGCAAAAAATTGTAGAAACGTTTCGTCTTTCGTCCGAAAGACTTCCTCAGTCTGAGGTGCTGGGTTCAGCTCAGTCTTATAAATAGCACCCTCTCACAGTGTTACACAACCAGTTGGCTGATGACAGCCTGAAACCAGCTGCTCACATGATCAAGGAGGACCATCAGCCTAACAATGGATCGTTAGCACCCTGATGGTTGTTTGCTATTCACAGAGGGCTGAGTGATACCAGCAATCACAGCATTGTAGGAGGGGGACAGTTGAACTCGGAGGCCTCCACCCCTGTTTAATGATGGGCGGTTTCTTTTCACAAAGATGGCCTCCTTTACTCCTCTCTCAAACCATCGTTCCTCTCTATCAAGGATGTGAACATCTTCATCCCTGAAAGAGTGACCGCTGGCCTGGAGATGAGTGTAGACTGCAGAGTCCTGACCTGATGATGTTGATCTTCTGTGCTGGGCCATCCTTTTGGCCAGTGGCTGTTTAGTTTCCCCGATATAAGACTGATCACAGCCCTCCTGACACTGAACAGCATACACAATGTTACTCTGTTTTTGCCGGGGGACTGGATCTTTGGGATGAACCAGTTTTTGCCGTAATGTATTTTGAGGTTTAAAAGCCACTGGGACGTTGTGTTTAGAAAATAAACGTCTCAATGTCTCTGAAACCCCTGCAACATATGGAATGGCCACTGGTCTGGGTCTGGGTTCCTTCTTTTCACCTGATGGCTGGCTGGAGTCCTGTTTGGGTTTCTTCTCTGCTTTCAGGAAGGCCCAGTTAGGATATCCACATTTCTCTAGAGCCTGTTTTGTGTGTGATTTCTCCTTCTGTCTGGCTCCTGCGTTAGTGGGGACGCTGTCTGCTCTGTGGTACAGAGTCCTGATGACTCCTAACTTGTGCTCCAGAGGGTGATGGGAGTCAAACTGTAAATACTGGTCTGTGTGGGTGGGTTTGCGGTACACCTCAGTTTGCAAATTTCCTCTATCAGAAACTGAGACCTCACAGTCCAAGAAAGCCAACCTGCCATTTCTTACATCTTCTCGTGTGAACTTGATATATTTATCCACAGAGTTGATGTGATCAGTGAAATGTTGGACTTCCTGAGATTTAATTTTAACCCAGGTGTCATCAACATACCTGAACCAATGACTTGGTGGTCTCCCCGTAAAGGATGTCAAGGCTCTCTTTTCTACCTCCTCCATGTACAGGTTGGCAACAATAGGAGAAACTGGAGACCCCATAGCACATCCATGTTTCTGCCTATAATATTGCTCCCCATATGTGAAGTAGGTTGACTGCAGGCACAGTTTCAAGAGTTGACACAGTTGCTCTGTGGAAAGCGTGGTTCTGCTGTTCAGAGTGGTGTCTGATTTTAACCTTAAACAGACCACCTCTACTGCTTCATCAACAGGAATGCACGTAAAGAGTGATGTAACATCAAAAGAGACCATTGTTTCATCAGTCTCCATGATGACATCCCTCACCTTATCCACAAAGTCCATGGTGTTCTGTATGTGGTGTTCTGAGCTGCCAACTAAAGGGATGAGTACAGATGCCAGATATTTGGAAACATTGTAAGTGACAGAGTTAATCATGCTAACAATTGGTCTTAAAGGTACACCTTGTTTGTGGATTTTGGGTAAACCATACAGACTTGGCGTGGCCTCCCCTGGGTACAGTCTGTGGTACAGAATATTGTCAATAGCCTTGTCCTGCTTCAAAATTTTCAGGCAATCTATCAACTTCTTCTTGTAACCACTTCCTGGATCTCTTTTCAGCGGTTCATAAGTGGTTAAGTCACTAAGGAGTGACATAACTTTCTCATGATAGTCTTTCTGGTTCAAAATCACTGTGCACCTTCCTTTGTCTGCTGGGAGAATTATGATGTTTTTGTCCTTGCTAAGCGTGGTGAGTGCATCCCTCTCTTCTCTACTGATGTTGGAAGGTGGTGGTTTAGCATTACTGAGACAGGCTGAAACTTTGACTCTGAGTTGTTCTGCTTCAAAGTCTTTAATTTTGTTGTTACGGATGGCTGACTCAGTGGCTGTGATCATCTCCACCAGTGGAATTCTACTTGGTGCCACTGCAAAGTTTAGCCCCCTGGCAAGAATCTCTGTCTCCGGCTGGGTGAGCTGTCTGTCAGATAAATTCTTCACCCACTTTTCTGTCTCCCCGGCATGTAACTGTGTATCGGAGTGTTGTCTTACACTGAATGTGTTGTTGTTGGAATTGTTATGGTGTTGACGAGTTATCAGTGAGTTAAATTTGTTTTGTTGTCGAGTCTTGGACTTGACATGCTGTGCTAAGCGTGCCCGATCTGTACAGTCCATCACTTGCTGAAGTGTGGTCTGATCTAGGCACGTTGTTAGTTTTTGATAAATTTGCTCTTCTTTGGCCTTCAAGGCCTCAATGGTAAAATTGGTCTGTCTTACCCGTTCATTCAGCAGCTGCGTCTGTGCCTTCTGAAGGATGTTGCTTGCCCGGTGCCCGCTGACCGATGAATTCAGTTCCAGGCTCTTAGGAATAATGCCACTTTGTCTGCATCTAAGGTTGAATCGCAAGTGGTTCCTGTAGTCCGCCCTCTTCCTAGCTGTTTTCTCAAACTCTCTAACAAGTTTGAGGCAATCCTGGCCAAAGTGGTTCAAAATACCCTGATGCATGCTCAATAATCCAGGTAGAAAAATCTAAAAAAGCTAAGTCTGGTCCTCTGGACATTCAAAAAACAAAAAAACAAAACAAAGCAAAAAATTGTAGAAACGTTTCGTCTTTCGTCCGAAAGACTTCCTCAGTCTGAGGTGCTGGGTTCAGCTCAGTCTTATAAATAGCACCCTCTCACAGTGTTACACAACCAGTTGGCTGATGACAGCCTGAAACCAGCTGCTCACATGATCAAGGAGGACCATCAGCCTAACAATGGATCGTTAGCACCCTGATGGTTGTTTGCTATTCACAGAGGGCTGAGTGATACCAGCAATCACAGCATTGTAGGAGGGGGACAGTTGAACTCGGAGGCCTCCACCCCTGTTTAATGATGGGCGGTTTCTTTTCACAAAGATGGCCTCCTTTACTCCTCTCTCAAACCATCGTTCCTCTCTATCAAGGATGTGAACATCTTCATCCCTGAAAGAGTGACCGCTGGCCTGGAGATGAGTGTAGACTGCAGAGTCCTGACCTGATGATGTTGATCTTCTGTGCTGGGCCATCCTTTTGGCCAGTGGCTGTTTAGTTTCCCCGATATAAGACTGATCACAGCCCTCCTGACACTGAACAGCATACACAATGTTACTCTGTTTTTGCCGGGGGACTGGATCTTTGGGATGAACCAGTTTTTGCCGTAATGTATTTTGAGGTTTAAAAGCCACTGGGACGTTGTGTTTAGAAAATAAACGTCTCAATGTCTCTGAAACCCCTGCAACATATGGAATGGCCACTGGTCTGGGTCTGGGTTCCTTCTTTTCACCTGATGGCTGGCTGGAGTCCTGTTTGGGTTTCTTCTCTGCTTTCAGGAAGGCCCAGTTAGGATATCCACATTTCTCTAGAGCCTGTTTTGTGTGTGATTTCTCCTTCTGTCTGGCTCCTGCGTTAGTGGGGACGCTGTCTGCTCTGTGGTACAGAGTCCTGATGACTCCTAACTTGTGCTCCAGAGGGTGATGGGAGTCAAACTGTAAATACTGGTCTGTGTGGGTGGGTTTGCGGTACACCTCAGTTTGCAAATTTCCTCTATCAGAAACTGAGACCTCACAGTCCAAGAAAGCCAACCTGCCATTTCTTACATCTTCTCGTGTGAACTTGATATATTTATCCACAGAGTTGATGTGATCAGTGAAATGTTGGACTTCCTGAGATTTAATTTTAACCCAGGTGTCATCAACATACCTGAACCAATGACTTGGTGGTCTCCCCGTAAAGGATGTCAAGGCTCTCTTTTCTACCTCCTCCATGTACAGGTTGGCAACAATAGGAGAAACTGGAGACCCCATAGCACATCCATGTTTCTGCCTATAATATTGCTCCCCATATGTGAAGTAGGTTGACTGCAGGCACAGTTTCAAGAGTTGACACAGTTGCTCTGTGGAAAGCGTGGTTCTGCTGTTCAGAGTGGTGTCTGATTTTAACCTTAAACAGACCACCTCTACTGCCTCATCAACAGGAATGCACGTAAAGAGTGATGTAACATCAAAAGAGACCATTGTTTCATCAGTCTCCATGATGACATCCCTCACCTTATCCACAAAGTCCATGGTGTTCTGTATGTGGTGTTCTGAGCTGCCAACTAAAGGGATGAGTACAGATGCCAGATATTTGGAAACATTGTAAGTGACAGAGTTAATCATGCTAACAATTGGTCTTAAAGGTACACCTTGTTTGTGGATTTTGGGTAAACCATACAGACTTGGCGTGGCCTCCCCTGGGTACAGTCTGTGGTACAGAATATTGTCAATAGCCTTGTCCTGCTTCAAAATTTTCAGGCAATCTATCAACTTCTTCTTGTAACCACTTCCTGGATCTCTTTTCAGCGGTTCATAAGTGGTTAAGTCACTAAGGAGTGACATAACTTTCTCATGATAGTCTTTCTGGTTCAAAATCACTGTGCACCTTCCTTTGTCTGCTGGGAGAATTATGATGTTTTTGTCCTTGCTAAGCGTGGTGAGTGCATCCCTCTCTTCTCTACTGATGTTGGAAGGTGGTGGTTTAGCATTACTGAGACAGGCTGAAACTTTGACTCTGAGTTGTTCTGCTTCAAAGTCTTTAATTTTGTTGTTACGGATGGCTGACTCAGTGGCTGTGATCATCTCCACCAGTGGAATTCTACTTGGTGCCACTGCAAAGTTTAGCCCCCTGGCAAGAATCTCTGTCTCCGGCTGGGTGAGCTGTCTGTCAGATAAATTCTTCACCCACTTTTCTCTCTCCCCGGCATGCAACTGTGTATCGGAGTGTTGTCTTACACTGAATGCGTTGTTGTTGTACCGAATTGTACCGAATATAGGAACAGTGTTTATTATGTCCAGTAAAATAACAATGTGTGGTTCCTGGGGGAGTCCGGGTCCCTGGGGAACAAGAGGAGTGGTGAGTATGGTTTATAATAATCCACGGGAGGAGTAAATGATAAATCTCGGTTCTTACGGTAGGAAATGAAGATGGGAGCTCAATCCTGTCCAGGGATTCCAGAACTCCAGGGAGGTCGGTGAGTGATCCAAAAAGGACATTGGGCAGTGGTTGGATGGCGATGGGAAACAGCTGAAGGAATCAGCAGAAGGTCCAAGGTGAGGAGGTAGGAGAAGCACAAGAGTCAAAGATGTAACAAGAGAGAATTCAAATAGTAGTTAACTCAATTCACTAGGGCACAATAAGCAGGCCAGAAACATACCCAAGGTGTGTAATGCAACAGCGTAGAAATGGAGTTTCCTGCAGCCTCTTATACACCAGCCTCTCATTATTGGTTATGGTCCTCAGGTGCGGGGTGTTGAAGCCATGATGATTGGGAGCTGTAGAGAAAATGCTGAACTCCTACAGAAGATGAAGGTCACAAATCAAGGTCAAAGTTCTGTGCTTGTCTGGGCTACTTTTCTGATGGATGCCATATATTTCTGTTTAATAGTTTGTTGACGTCTATTTTATGCAGTACTCATTTTTTGTCATTAACTCATTAATTTGATCTTGCGGTCAATAAGTGGATCAACATAATTGCTTAAAATGCAGTATTGCAATGCTATGCCATCCCTCTGTGATCTCATCTAAAGCATGTACATTGATGGTGAACAAGTAAACAGAAGTTATGTTTATTACTACAGTTGGGGGAAAAACATAATGTGAAAGTTTGGCTCAAAAACAACAGTAAAGGACTTTTTAAGCATCATAAGTTTTTTGTTTAAAATGCCCCCCAAATTTTTTGAAAAATAAAATATCAAACACGGTCACTGGTTTAAAAATCTTAATTTGTGAATCTGTTTTGTCAGTATGTTCAAATATTTTCAATAAAACAAGTGTCATTTTTTTAGTCTAAACAAAAAAAAATACAATTAAGAGATAAAGATTAAGAAGACGGTTTCATGATGATTTTTAATTCATCCGTATGAGAAATCGTCAGACTGCATAAAAGTGGGGGGACAAGTTTTACAGTTTAGTTGCAATTTACAAATTCAGAACATTTGCTAAGGTAAGTATAACTTAGAAGTGGAAAATATAAAAACAGTAGGGCTGATTAACATCTTTGTGGCCCCTCCTTTAAAAAAAAAGGTTAAACAAGCATGGTGATCCATGAACACGTTAGCCCCCGGGGCAGCTAATTATGAATGCAATTATCTATTTAACACTAATTTGACTAAGGCTGCGCTTTTTTGCGCAAGGGAACTTGGCTTCCAAATCCCCCGGTCCCTTTCAGTGGGCTATATAATGTCGATTCACATGCTAATGACCCTGCTAATGACCCATTAATTCTACACCTACACCCCCCCACCCCCTACCCCTCAGTCCAAAATCCTTGGACCCAGTGCAAGCCTTGTATAACACATAAGCATTTATCGCTGCCAGGTCAAGCATGTTGTAGAACACGGCAATGGGCCGCACCGTATATAAATGTGCAATCTGGTCCATTATACCGGTATGTCAGTTGACCTCAGGTCATGTGACCTGTGTTGGTCCGTCAGTTTACCTCAGGTCATGTGACCTGAGTTGGTCCGTCAGTTGACTTCATGTCGTGTGACCTGTGTCATTTTGTCAGTTGACCTCAGGTCATGTGACCTATGTCGGTCCGTCAGTTGACCTCAGGTCATGTGACCTATGTCGGTCCATCAGTTGACCTCAGGTCATGTGACTAGTGTCTGTCCGTCAGTTGACTTCATGTCGTGTGACCTGTGTCATTTTGTCAGTTGACCTCAGGTCATGTGACCTGTGTTGGTCCGTCACTTGACTTCAGGTCATGTGACCTGTGTCGGTCCGTCAGTTGACCTCATGTCATGTGACCTGTCTGTCAGTTGACTTAATGTCGTGTGACCTGTGTTGGTCCGTCACTTGACCTCAGGTCATGTGACCTGTGTTGGTCCGTTAGTTGACCTCATGTCATGTGACCTGTGTCGGTCCGTCAGTTGACCTCATGTCATGTGACCTGTGTCGGTCCGTCAGTTGACCTTAGGTCATGTGACCTGTGTCGATCTGTCAGTTGACCTCAGGTCATGTGACCTGTGTCGGTCCGTCAGTTGACCTCATGTTGTGTGACCAGTGTCGGTCCGTCAGTTGACTTCATGTCATGTGACCTGTGTCATTTTGTCAGTTGACCTCAGGTCATGTGACCAATGTTGGTCCGTCACTTGACTTCAGGTCATGTGACCTGTGTCGGTCCATCAGTTGACCTCATGTCATGTGACCTGTCTGTCAGTTGACTTCATGTCGTGTGACCTGTGTTGGTCCGTCACTTGACCTCAGGTCATGTGACCGGTGTTGGTCCGTTAGTTGACCTCACGACATGTGACCTATGTCGGTCCGTCAGTTGACCTCATGCCATGTGACCTATGTCGGTACGTCAATTGACCTCATGTTGTATGACCTGTGTCGTTTTGTCAGTTGACCTCAGGTCATGTGACCTGTGTTGGTCCGTCAGTTGACTTCATGTCATGTGACCTGTGTCGGTCCGTCAGTAGACCTCAGGTCATGTGACCTGTGTCGTTGTGTCAGTTGACCTCAGGTCATGTGACCTGTGTTGGTACGTCAGTTGACCTCATGCTGTGTGACCTGTGTCGTTGTGTCAGTTGACCTCAGGTCATGTGACCTGTGTCGGTCCGTCAGTTGACTTCATGTCATGTGACCTGTGTCGTTTTGTCAGTTGACCTCAGGTCATGTGACCTATGTTGGTCCGTCACTTTACCTCAGGTCATGTGACCTATGTCGGTCCATCAGTTGACCTCATGCCATGTGACCTATGTCAGTACGTCAATTGACCTCAAGTTGTGTGACCTATGTCGTTTTGTCAGTTGACCTTAGGTCATGTGACCTGTGTTGGTCCGTCAGTTGACTTCATGTCATGTGACCTATGTCGTTGTGTCAGTTGACCTCAGGTCATGTGACCTATGTTGGTCCATCACATGACCTCAGGTCATGTGACCTGTGTTGGTCCGTCAGTTGACCTCAGGTCATGTGACCTGTGCCGGTCCGTCAGTTGAACTCAGGTCATGTGACCTGTGTTGGTCCGTCAGTTGACCTCATGTCGTATGACCAGTGTCAGTCCGTCAGTTGACTTCATGTCGTGTGACCTGTGTCATTTTGTCAGTTGACCTCAGGTCATGTGACCTGTGTTGGTCCGTCACTTGACTTCAGGTCATGTGACCTGTGTCGGTCCGTCAGTTGACCTCATGTCATGTGACCTGTCTGTCAGTTGACTTCATGTCGTGTGACCTGTGTTGGTCCGTCACTTGACCTCAGGTCATGTGACCTATGTTGGTCCGTTAGTTGACCTCAGGTCATGTGACCTGTGTCGGTCCGTCAGTCGACCTCAGGTCATGTGACCTGTGTCGGTCCGTCAGTTGACCTCAGGTCATGTGACCTGTGTCGGTCCGTCAGTTGACCTCATGTCGTGTGACCAATGTCGGTCCGTCAGTTGACTTCATGTCGTGTGACCTGTGTCATTTTGTCAGTTGACCTCAGGTCATGTGACCTGTGTTGGTCCGTCACTTTAATTCAGGTCATGTGACCTGTGTCGGTCCGTCAGTTGACCTCATGTCATGTGACCTGTCTGTCAGTTGACTTCATGTCGTGTGACATGTGTTGGTCCGTCACTTGACCTCAGGTCATGTGACCGTTGTTGGTCCGTTAGTTGACCTCAGGTCATGTGACCTGTGTTGGTCCGTCAGTTGACTTCATGTCATGTGACCTGTGTCTGTCCGTCAGTTGACCTCAGGTCATGTGACCTGTGTCGGTCTGTCAGTTGACCTCAGGTCATGTGACCTGTGTCGGTCCGTCAGTTGACCTCAGGTCATGTGACCTGTGTCGGCCCATCAGTTGACCTCATGTCGTGTGACCAGTGTCGGTCCGTCAGTTGACTTCATGTCGTGTGACCTGTGTCATTTTGTCAGTTGACCTCAGGTCATGTGACCTGTGTTGGTCCGTCACTTGACTTTAGGTCATGTGACCTATGTCGGTCCGTCAGTTGACTTCATGTCATGTGACCTGTGTCGGTCCGTCAGGTGACGGACAACAATAGGTCAAGCATGTTGTAGAACACAGCAATGGGCCACCTGCATGTGTCGGAACGCACTGTATATACATGTGCCAAGGACAAGGAGAGGGAAAGTACTTGTAAGCAAAATAATTTATTTGACAGAACATCAGGGTTATAGGATAATCAGCACAGCAGAATAAGACAATTGTATGCATAAACTTGTTCTGGAGCAGACAAAGCTTTCCGTTCAGTGGATGTCCCAAAATTTTCAACTGTGAGATAACTTCAGGGTCTGTTATGTGTGAATTGGTCAGGGCCTCTCTTCCGACTAAGGGGGGAAGTGCAAGCAGAGACTTACTTACCTGGTGGAAACATTGGAATGCAGTCTGGTGTGGTGGGGGTGTCTGAGTTGTGAGCACGCATATTTATAACAAAAGGTAGTTAATGGCCTACTAATGGTTGAAGAGAAGGAGGGGGTTTGTCCTCAGGATCTTGAAAATTCAGTCATCCTAGTGTTAATAGCAACTTAGCATTATTGATCCCCATGTTAAATGCTGTTTATGTGGAGAACTGTGAGCTGACAGAATGATTCACTCACTCCCATCTGTGTCGTTAATTTCTCATTCTGCCAGCACCCAGAGGCCTGAAGAAGCTGGAGAGACAACAAATCAAATGAGACTCTGCTGGGACAGATCATGCATGAGGAACTATACAGCAGGACCTTTCTAATGCATCTGACTCACAACTCTGGGTTTATCTGTGTAACACAAATTGCTAGAACTTGTACAAAGCATCCCAGAAAAGTTGCAGACTTTTTGATCATATTGTCTTTGTAAATGTGACATGTAAACATTTACTGTAACGAATGGAACCCAGAGTGTATACTTTGTAGACTGAAGCGAGACAAGACTCCAAAACTTAGGAAAGTTACTGGTGCTTTATTTAAAGTGATAACATATCAAAATGTCCAAGGGAGGATCTGGAACCCTGGAGGACAAGGAGAGAGGTCAGGTTGGTAGACTCAGAAAATGGCGAGTAATATGATTTCTTGCCTCAGAGTCACTGTCATAGAACGTAGCAAGGATGAGTCTAAAGGGATTCCAGCACAAGAGGAGGCATAGGTGGTGAGTCATAGGTGTGGCTTGCAAGTGGATGAAAGGTGGAGGAGACAGCTGAGGAGGTCCACAAGGATCTCAGAGTTTTCATCAGAGGAGTCGATGCTGAAGTTGCCATCACTAAGGTGTTGAAAAGCCTGAAACCACAGAGGACAACCCACATAGCATTCTGTTGTGTTTGGCCTGGCTGAAGAGCTGCATTCATCAAAAGACACCTGTGGCCATTTACTGTACAGTATTTACAGTTGCACAATGTTGTGTGTGACCACACCCATAACAGGAAGGCAACAAGAACATCTACAACAATAAAGCTCAACACCCCCACTTTTTCTTAGGTTGACATTCCTTTACATTTACATACTTTTTTCTTTTGTTTACACACCAAAAACATAACACACAAATTTGTTCATTTTTATTTTAGTTACAGTTTTTTTTTTTACATTTCGGCCACAATTTCTGATGTTGGACCGTAAAACAAAATTATTTTTCCATCACCAAATGCTAACCGGCCAGAGTGATATTGGATGTCAATGTGTTTTTATCTTTGGCGACAAACAGGATTTTTACAAAGAGCAATAGACCTTTTACCAGTTGACGTCATCACGCAAAGCTCGCCTGAAACGAGCGTTCTGATTGGACGGCAAAAAGCCGAAACCGGATGCAGGGGCTAGTAGGAAGGAGCCGAAGAGCTTCGTAATGATAGAGAGTTGTAATTTAGAAGCTCGTTTTCTTAAAATAGTGAACAACCACTGGTCAAAATGCCTGAACATTGTGCCACGGATACTAGAGGAGGTGATTATGTGCGCTGATGGAAAATGGGGAAATCCTTCAGGCTTTTTGCTAATGTCCAGCAGGGTGAGTCGTTGTGTGTCTTTGTCAACAACCTGTATATCCAAGCGTCAGAAATAAATGTTTTAAATTTCTCACACCAATACTTCTGATATTTAGACTTGTTTGGTTATTGTTACAGGTTTAACGTCTTCTGTTAGCTGCTATAACTAGTGCCATGTCTTCATAAGAGCCGTCAGTATTAGCACAGTATGTAAACAAAAACATGACGTTTGAGTCAGTCACACAATGTTTTAAATTTCTCACACCAATACTTCTGATATTTAGACTGGTTTGGTTATTGTTACAGGTTTAACATCTTATGTTAGCTGCTATAAATAGCACCATGTCTTCATAAGAGCCGTCAGTATTAGCACAGTATGTAAACAAAAACATGACGTTTGATTCAGTCACACAATGTTTTAAATTTCTCACACCAATACTTCTGATATTTAGACTGGTTTGGTTATTGTTACAGGTTTAACATCTTATGTTAGCTGCTATAAATAGCACCATGTCTTCATAAGAGCTGTCAGTATACTGTAAGCACAGTATGTAAACAAAAACATGACGTTTGAGTCAGTCACACCATGTTTTAAATTTCTCACACGATACTTCTGATATTTAGACTGGTTTTGTTATTGTTACAGGTTTAACATCTTCTGTTAGCTGCTATAACTAGTGCCATGTCTTCATAAGAGCCGTCAGTATTAGCACAGTATGTAAACAAAAACATGACGTTTGAGTCAGTCAGACAATGTTTTAAATTTCTCACACCAATACTTCTGATATTTATACTGATTTGGTTATTGTTACAGGTTTAACATCTTCTGTTAGCTGCTATAACTAGCGCCATGTCTTCATAAGAGCTGTCAGTATTAGCACAGTATGTAAACAAAAACATGACGTTTGAGTCAGTCACACAATGTTTTAAATTTCTCACACCAATACTTCTGATATTTAGACTGGTTTGGTTATTGTTACAGGTTTAACATCTTCTGTTAGCTGCTATAACTAGCACCATGTCTTCATAAGAGCTGTCAGTATTAGCACAGTATGTAAACAAAAACATGACGTTTGAGTCACACAAATGTTCACAGCGTCCTTATTTCTTATTTGATTTCTGTAAACTATGTCTTAAATACAACCTGAGACAATTGGTGATGTTGTGTGAAAATAAGAACTAACCCAAGAGATACATTTATTAGCTTTCCTGGGAAATTTTAATTATCTTTGATAACGTATTTACTATTGCACTTTTGACACGCTGTTTATACAGCTTACACTTTATTAGTTGTAAAATGTGTGAAAATCTTAAATATATTACAAACAATATATTTTGCATGTGAATTCCATAATGACACATACAATATTGTTGTATATTGTGTTTGTGATTGTTTTTGCAGACAAGGAGTGGCTGCAACCATGTAGGAAATACATTATAAACCAACCTGCACCCAGTTACCTTGTACATGGAACAGCCCAAAAACGAACTGCACCTGCTACTTTGATGAGCTGCAAGTCTTAAAGTGAGTTTAATCAGTGTTCCTGAAGAAATTTCATATTATGCTTATAACACAATGTCTTATGATATTTTATTTTAAATGTGCAGGACTCGGGAAAAAGGTTGGTACAATGAAAACACACTCTCAGAACTGTGTACTTCAGTATGCTTTAATAAAAAGTTGCCACAGATACAATGAAACTCTGCAAAGCATAAAAATGCTCAAAACAACACATACTGTTATTTGCTAGGGTTAAGCATCAATTTTAAACCCCACCACGAACAACAGCAAAGCTTCAAGCTTTCACACACTCAAAAAGGCATTGAAATAAAAAGATCAGAATCTCTCACCGTTGATACAAACGAGGAAGCCGCTTTGTTCGGTGGGAGATATGTTCTTCAATGCAACACCGGGCGTTGATCAGACCCACGGTAGACTTTTTCAAAGTCAAAAAAGTCAAAGTCAACTTTATTGTCAGATCTGCAATATGTACAGTGCAGGACATACACAGGACCGAAATTGCGTTTCTCTCAGTCCCTCGGTGCAACAGTAAACATCTAAACATTGAAACACTGAAACATATAATAATAGACATAAGCATAAAATAGTAAACCTAACACTGTCCTGAGTTTTTTGCATAGTGGTATAAGAGTATGAAAATTTACACCAACTCTAAAACTAAAACATTAAACATTTAATGAACATAATATTGTCCTGAGTTTTTGCATACTAGTATAAAAAAAGAGTATAAAAAGTATAACTAAAATAAACTAAAGGTTTCTAGCATTGACATTTGCAAAGTGGCAAAGCAGCGTATGAGTCAATGTACACAGTATATGTATGAGGTAGTAGTTGATGTTGTTGTAGAGGCAAAAAGTGGCATATGCAGTAAGGCACATTGGGCATCCCTAAATAAGACCGTTCAGAGCACACTGTATATGTACCAGCAGTGGTGTAGATATTAGAGTAGTGTAAATAAATGTAAACAGTAGTAATTACATGTAAGCAGTAGTAATAAAAGTAAACAGTATTAATAAATGTAAACAGAGAATGTAAACAGTATTATGATTATAGGCAGTGATGTAATACAGACATTAGTGCAAGTATGAGAAGTAGTGCAAACTGTATGAGCACATGACCGAGAGTTTAGTGATTAACCCGTTTGATGACACAGAGACTAGTGTTAAAAACTTTGTGTTGAGTGATAATATGTGAGAAAGTTTTAGTGTTAAGGCAGTTCAAATGGGAGGGGAGGCAGAGCAGGCAGAGTGTTTAGCATTCTGACTGCCTGATGAACAGAGCTGTCTCTCAGTCTGCTGGTTCGAGCCTGGAGACTCCTCAGTCTCCTCCCTGATGGCAGCAGTCTGAAGCAGCTGTGTAGTGGGTGTGTGGGATCACCTGCCATGCGGTGGGCTTTCCGATTGAGGCGTTTGCTGTGTAAGTCCTGCAGTGAGGGCAAGGAGGTGCCCACGATCTTCTCAGCTGCTCTCACAATGCGCTGGAGGCTCTTGCGGCATGATGCAGTACATGCACCAAACCACACAGTGATGCAGCTGGTCAGGACACTTTCTATGGCACCTCTGTAGAAGGTGCTCATGATGGGGGTTGAAGCTCCAGCCCTTTTCAGCTTGCGGAGAAAGTAGAGACGCTGGTGAGCCTTCTTTGCCAGTGCTGCAGTGTTCCTGCTCCAGGACAGGTCCTTTGAGACGTGCACTCCCAGGAACTTGGTGCTGTCTACTCTCTCCACTGCGGTGCTGTTGATGGTCAGAGGGGATGTTGGGCATCCCTCTTCCTGAAGTCCACAACAATCTCCTTTGTCTTCTCCACGTTGAGAGTGAGATTGTTGTGTCCGCACCACAAGGCCAGGCGGCTCACCTCGTTCCTGTAGTCCGTCTCATCGTTGTTGCTGATGAGACCTACCACTGTTGTGTCGTCCGCAAACTTGATGAAGTGGTTGGAGCTGTACGATGGTGTGCAGTCGTGTGTTAGCAGGGTGAATAGAAGGGGGCTCAGCACACATCCTTGTGGGGCCCCTGTGTTCAATGTGATGGTGCTAGATGTGTTACTCCCGATCCGTACTGTCTGTGGTCTCCCGGTCAGGAAGTCTAGCAGCCAGTTACACATTGAGGTGTTCAGCCCCAGACTGTCCAGTTTAAGGATGAGCTGTTGGGGGATGATGGTGTTAAATGCCGAGCTGAAGTCGATGAACAACATTCTAACATAGGAGTCCTTCGTGTCCAGATGTGTGAGAGCTGTGTGAAGGGCAGAGGAGATGGCATCGTCGGTTGAGCGATTAGGTCGGTATGCAAATTGGAAGGGATCCAGGGAGTCAGGGAGGACAGATGTGATGCTTTTCATGACTAGCCGTTCAAAGCACTTCATCAGGATGGGGGTGAGTGCTACTGGGCGATAGTCATTGAGGCATGCGGGCGTTGCCTTCTTTGGGACAGGGATGATGGTGGTGGCTTTGAAACAGGTGGGGACGATGGCCTGGCTCAGTGAGATGTTAAAGATGTCCGTGAAGACCGCTGCGAGTTCCCCTGCACAGTCCTTCAGCACACGACCAGGTATGTTGTCAGGACCAGAGGCCTTCCGGGCGTTAATCTTTCGGATGTTTATCCGAGCGCTTCTTAATTTATACCTTTGAGGTGTGTGAATGTGTATGTGTACATGCGTGTGTGTTCGTGTCTATAATGACTTCACTCTCATCTTAATACAAACATGTTTTTGTGTGAGTCGGTGCAAGGCACGGGTGAGGGATAACATTTGTTACTTTGACTAGCCTGTTGCGACTTTTGCCAATAAAAACAAAGCTATATGTGAGAAAGAGTAGGGCCCTTTCCTCTCCCACATAGTCAGTGCCTTCAAAGCAAAAGTTGCCTCACTAAAAAGTCAGCCTGACACTAAGTATATTGTCAGTTTTAATGAATACACTTAAATTTGATAAAATAGTCAGAAAGCATAATGTTGCTCTGGTTTATCTCATTCCTCATCCCACCCTTTGATTTTTGACTAATTTTGAAAAATTTGTCCTGTGACTTCATAGGGCACTCGCCAATATATGCCCATCCTTCTTTCCATACTCGCGCAAACCAAATCAAGGAAAGAAACCCGATCACCTTCATGAACAATGACTTGATATATCCTATTTCCACTAACCAAATAATCCTGTACTAACGTATCAGGTTGTACCGTTGTATCTATTTCAACAGTAGTTCTCTAAAAAAAAGTTTTAAACCCAAACAAGTGACGCTTGTCAAGGTTTACCCTGAAAAGCTTTTTATTAGCCATAGACCCCAAACAAAAACTAACACCACAGCTAATGGGGCCAATGTATGACTGAATACTGGTCTTGACAGTCAGGGGAGATCTGTCCTCATTCTGTGCACCGGACAGCATCCCTGTGTTAGTAGTAACAACTCTGCTCACAGCCATACTGCAAGCACAGAGACAGTTAGACACAGAGTTATGGTCAACACGATGTGGCAGCATTGGACCACACTCAGACTGTACAGTTAATAACAAGTTGAGTTCTTCAGACTCATCTGCTGCTTCCTATTGAGACGTCGGTCCCACGTTGTTCACTACCACTGTCTCTTTCAGTCCTGTAGCTGGAAAGGGACATAAAGGAGCAGGAAGAAAGGTTATGCGTGTCTTTACCTCCCGTGAGCTCTTCAGGTCCTCTCCTGACTGAACTAGGGATAGTTCAGTTCCAAACAGCAGATGAAGACTATCTCCCATGTCAATATCTTCTTCTTTCTGAAGGTTAATCTGCTGTTGTCTAGACAGTGACAATTGTGTTTCATCACACTTCTCTACAAATGTTTCTGCTTTTGCAGGAACTTGCTTTTCCTCAGTGATCATCATAAAACTGTCGCTTAAGTCCACAACATCATTTTTCACAACTCCTTTGTTTTCCATAGGAGCTACAAAAGAACACAAAGAAACATGAATTGTTTCTTCTGGATCCTCATCAGTCAAGGTCAATGGGGCTTCCTCTATTTCAGAACTGAATAAAAAACATTCACACAGGTTAATGTCAAGTTCATTCAGCTTAAATTTGTTAAAATCCATATCTGACTGAACTGGGATTTGTTCAGGTTCTGTTTCATGTTTAGTTTCATGTTCAGTTTCAAGTAATAAGAAACTGTCACCCAAATTGATGTAATCCTCAATCTTCTCCTCCTGAAGACGCTGTTCTTGTGGCGCCATCTCCTGTAGAAGTGTGAGAGGCTCACCTTCTTGAATGCAAGGCTCTGGTGTCACCTTTAGATGACACACTGTAGAACATGAATGTTGCTTTTTCAGTTCAGCATGGAGCTTGAAGCGTAGGGGTGACAGGGCGTTCTCTGTAGCAGGCCCAAGACTCTGGAACAAGTTACCGCTGCTCATCAAACAGGCCCCCTCCCTCTCGGTTTTCAAATCCTGGTTAAAAACTCACTAATACTCCATTGCTTTCAATGCCAGCTGATTTGTATTGGATCGTTTGATTTATGATCTGCAATGTTTTTATGTTTTTCGTGTTGTACTTCATTGTCTGTGTTGCCTGTTGCGTGTTTGTTTGTCCAGCACTTTGTTGTGGACTTGTTCCTGTTTAAAGTGCTTTATAAATAAAATGGTATGGTATGGTATGGTATTTCTCTTTTTGACTCCAATCTTTCTTGCTCCAACTCTCTCAGCAACTCCTGTCTTTCTTGCTCCAAAAGACAAGTCTTCTCATCCCAAGCAGCTTGAAGTCTTAATTCTTCTTGTTCACAAAGACGCTTCTTTTCCTCCAAAGCAGCTTGAAGTCTCTCCAAAGCAGCTTGTCGTTCTTCTTGTTCTAGTTCCTGTTCTTTTAAGAAAGTCTGATGTTTAAGTTGTAATTCCCTTTTGGCAGTTTCAAGCTGTCGTTCTTGTTCCTGCTTTATTAAAAATAGTTCATGCTTTTGTTTTTCTATTAAAGCAGCTCGCTCTTGCTCAAGACGTTCTCTTAGAGAAATTTGTTGCTACTCAAGAGCAGCTCGCTTCTCTCCAAGCTTCTTTTTCTCAATGGCAATCAAATGTTCTCTTTCCTCCTCCTTTTCTCTCAAACGTAGTTGCTCATTTATCTCTGGAAATATCCCAAGCTGACTTAATTCATAAAACAGTGCCCATTCTAACCATCCATCATTAGCAAATTTCCTAATGTCAATGTTAAAATGGTTTGCTACCCTTAGCTTTTGTTCCATTGTGCAGTCTACAAAGACATGCACTGTGGGATGTTCAAGAAAATTCCTTAAGTTGAATGCCATGTTTTTGAGCAAAACAGTTTTTTTTAACCGCTTACCCAAACAGTTCACCACCAAATGTCCTGCACACAGATGACAGTGAACCAAAACACAAATGCCCTACTTCTCTTGAATGTACCACAAGCAACAGTAGCACACACATACACAGCTGATAGTACTCAGTGTAATCAGCACAAAAGTAATCAGCACAAAAGAGAAGCTTCAGCCAGCTTCCAACTGCTAAAGCCAAGTCCTTCACAAACCTAAGGTGACTTTTTTAAGTTCACACTTTTGACAAGCCCCCAAATAAATGTGAACAGCAAAACTGTTCAACCAAGCAAACCCCATTAGGTACTTCAGCTGTGCACCGCACAGAACACACAAAAACACAGCCCAAGGCTATTTGTGAAACTGCCTGTCACAAACACTGTGTTTTAACTAAATCTAGCTCAGCAACGAGCCTCCATTAAATATTTAAGCACTGAAGCTCAAACAAAGTCTGTTCTGAGTAGACAAGCACACAAGTCACCTAATCAGGTACTCAAAGAGCCAACAGCACAGCACCCCAGCTACGTTCAAAACCCACAGATCACAACAAGGCAAAGCTTTAGTGATCCTTAACCAAAACAAGCTCAACAAGCTCATTCATTCACATCCCAGACAACACCTAAACTAATCAGGTTTGTTCATTCATATCCCGGACGAGCCCCCATTTTATATGTTACGACCCGTTAGGACCAAAACATACAAAGTCGACACTGACACAGAAAAAGAATTAAAACAAATTTTATTGAACCTAAAATAAAGCACTCCAGGCTGGCAAGGTCCTCCCAGGCTTCTTTCACCAGGACTGGAGCGTCCTCGTCTGGTTCAGCATTCCAAAGGAAAATAAATAAAAGAAAGTTCAAAAAAATGGTGGGCCGGTGAGTCTGGCCAAACACAAGAAAACGCCACCCATGCAAACCCAACCCCAATATAGGGCCGTAGTGTTTCCCCAGGCGACAATCTACCTATAACCAACAAGGCCCTCACTAACCAATAAAATAAAGATGCGAAAACTAGGCTACCAACCTTCACCAGTCAAAAGTACAAAATAATCTGAAAATGAGAAAAAAGGTAACCGTCCCTTACGGTTATCCCCAGCTGTCCCCCTCTTGGACAACTGCACAGACACTACCCTCAGTGTCTCCAAAATTAACTCAAACAGGCCTCAGTGGCATAGGCCCACATCTCCTAAGTTTAGGCCAAAGTAACCGCTAACACTTCAGGTGCCTTAACCCACACAGAACTCTGCTTTAAGCAACCAGAGTCACTTTAAGAGCTTAACCAGCTCAATTAATTCTCCCCCTAGAAACAAACTTACAAACAAGCGAAGAGGGTGGAGTTCTCCTCAATGTTTGTACATCCTACAGCTTCCCAGCTGTCAAACATCTAGTGTTTCCTACACCAGCCTCAAACAAGCTTAAAACTTGGTTCACACAAGCTTCCAACTTGCTTCCACTAGCTTTCACTATGCCCAACTCTAGTAAAAACTAGAGTTGCACAAGAGAAACCATTTTGCTCCCCATGTACTGTTTAAGCAGCACAGTCCTTTAAAGCCTTAGCTCAACACAAAGTGGTAAGAGAGGGTGGAGTACACTCTGAAACACACACACACATGCAGCATACAACTGCTTTGAGCAAAACTTGGTTTTACCTGCAACAAGATTCCAAGTATTTCCAACAAGCAGCCTTGCTTGCATCCACCAACCTCAGTTGGCAATCTCAACCTAAGACCAGTAAGGCTCCACAGTGTTCAGGTCTCAGCTCAGACTATTTAAAAGGCTGAGAGCAAAC
>JBBPBX010051424.1:11656-24592 GCA_038048925.1 Garcialebias charrua | reverse complement strand
TCATGGAGACTGATGAAACAATGGTCTCTTTTGATGTCACATCACTCTTTACGTGCATTCCTGTTGATGAGGCAGTAGAGGTGGTCTGTTTAAGGTTAAAATCAAGACACCACTCTGAGCAGCAGGACCACGCTTTCCACAGAACAACTGTGTCAACTCTTGAAACTGTGCCTGCAGTCAACCTACCTCACATATGGGGGGCAATATTATAGGCAGAAACTGTGCTATGGGGTCTCCAGTCTCTCCTATTGTTGCCAACCTGTACATGGAGGAGGTAGAAAAGAGAGCCTTGACGTCCTTTTCAGGGAAACCACCAAGTCATTTGTTCAGGTATGTTGATGACACCTGGGTTAAAATTAAATCTCAGGAAGTCCAACATTTCACTGATCACATCAACTCTGTGGATAAAAATATTAAGTTCACATGAGAAGATGTAAAAAATGGCAGGCTGGCTTTCTTGGACTGTGAGATCTCAGTTTCTGATGGAGGACATTTGCAAACTGAGGTGTACCGCAAACCCACCCACACAGACCAGTACTGTATTTGCAGTTTGACTCCCATCACCCTCTGGAGCACAAGTTAGGAGTCATCAGGACTCTGTATCACAGAGCAGACAGCGTCCCCACTAACTCAGGAGCCAGACAGACGGAGAAATCCCACACAAGACAGGCTTGCTAGAGAAATGTGGATATCCTAACTGGGCCTTCCTGAAAGCAAAGAAGAAACCCAAACAGGACTCTAGCCAGCCATCATGTGAAAAGAAGGAACCCAAACCCAGACCAGTGGTCATTCCATATGTTGCAGGAGTTTCAGAGAAATTGAGACATTTATTTTCTAAACACAACGTCCCATTGGCATTTAAACCCCAAAATACATTACGGCAAAGACTGATTCATCCCAAATATCCAGTCCCCTGGCACAAACTGAGTAATATTGTGTATGCTGTTCAGTGTCAGGAGAGCTGTGATCAGTCTTATGTCGGGGAAACTACCACTGGCCAAAAAGGATGGCCCAGCACAGAAGATCAACATCATCAGGCCAGGACTCTGCGGTATACACTCATCTCCAGGCCAGCGGCCACTCTTTCAGGGATGAAGATATTCACATCCTTAATAGAGGAACGATGGTTTGAGAGAGGAGTAAAGGAGGCCATCTTTGTGAAAAGAAACCGTCCATCATTAAACAGAGGTGGAGGCCTTCGTGTTCAACTGTCCCCCTCTTTACAATGCTGTTATTGCTAGTATCACTCAGCCCCTTGTGAATAGCAAACAACCATCAGGGTGCTAATGAGCCATCGTTAGGCTGATGGTCCTCCTTGATCATGTGAGCAGCTAGTTTTGGCTGTTAGCAACAAACTGGTTGATCCACTATGAGAAGGTGCTATTTATAAGACTGAGCTAAATACAGCACCTCAGACTGAATAAGTTTTTCAGACGAAAGACAAAACGTTACAACTATTTTTTTTGTTTTGTTTTTTGAATGTCCAGTGGACCATACTTTTTTTTTCTGTACCTTCTCGGCCGATGATTGATCTATTGTTATCTGTATGTTTGGTTCTGTGTGTCCAACTTGCATAACCTTTGTTTTCCCTACGCTTATTTTCAAACCAATCCTTTTAGCATGTAGGGCTTGTGTCATATCTTGAAGCACTGGTTGAGTGTCTGCCATTAGGACTATATCGTCTGCAAAATCTAGATCCGTTAAGTTCTCATTTGTCGTCCATTTTATTCCAAAATTTGGTTTGCACATGGCTATTCTCATTACATAGTCTATGGCGAGGAGGAACAAGAATGGAGATAGTGGGCAACCCTGTCTTACTCCAGTGAGTATTTCAAAGTAATCTGTGGTGCCTGCTTCTACCTTCACACAGCAGCTGGCGCCATCATACAAATTTTGGAAGATCTCAATATACATCTCGGGTATACCATAGCTTCGCACGATGTCCCACAAGCTTATCCTGTGTATGCTGTCAAATGCTTTTTGGAAATTGATGAAATTCATAGCTATAGGTTTTTGGAATTCTATGCATTGCTCTATGATGTTTCTCAGCACGAAAATCTGATCACTGCATGATCTGTTGGGACGGAATCCCGCTTGTTCTTCTCGAGTTCTTTATCAACGCACGGCGTCTCTTAGTGTCATAACTGATGATGGCAACGTAGATGCAGATATTACCACCCGCATCGGTAAGGCAGCGTCAACATTCAGAAGAATGCAATCAATATGGGCAAGTAAATCCATATCCACAAATCTTAAGGTCAGACTGCTGCAAGCAGTAGTTATCCCCACAGCCTTGTATACCAGTGAAACATGGAAGATGTCAGTAAAGATGGCCAAGAAATTGGATGCATTCCAACAAAGATGCCTGCGAAAGATACTGAAGATTACATACCTAGATCGAATTACAAACGCAGAAGTCTATTGCAGGACAAATACCATACCCATGAACCAAACAATCTAAGGAAGCTCTCAAGTTTACGGGACCTGTACTGAGAATGGAAACACATAGACTACCAAAGATTGCCTTCAACTGGAAACCACAAGGAAACAGAAAGAAAGGCAGACCCAAACTAACGTGGAGATGATCCTTTGAGAAAGACCTGAAAGTACAAGGCTTCGACCCGAGCACGGTGGAGGTGATCGCCAAGGATAGAGATCAATGGAAACAGCTTGCCGCCCAATGCGCTCTCGAGCGCGGGAGGATCCAAGTCTAAGTAAGTGGACCAGACTTAACTTTTTAGAAAAAGGTTGTAAACCTACAATCAATATTGATCTTTTACAAACATGCATCCAAACTAATCAAGGTATATAACGTTGCTGTTACGGTATTTGTTCATGACAGTATCAAAGATGCACACAGTATTATTAAGCTGCAAGCAGGAGGATAACCTCAGTTTAATTGCAGATTTCCTTCTGCTAACAGCTCTCAGTGCTGTGCAACCAGTCGGTGAGTTAAACGGTCATCTCAACAGTCGGTCAATCAGCCGCCCTGTCAGCTCAGTGCAGCTTGGGCACGTGCCCTCGCAGCAGCTCATCTGCTGGAGCGGATGAAACCCATTCGCCATCTCGAAAACAACCTCAACACCCTCACACAAAAAAACTTAATGTGTCAGACAGAGATGGGGACTCGAGTTTGGGACTCGGACTCGAGTCGCACTTAAGTCGCAAAAACAGAGACTTCAGACTCGACTCGGACTTGCATTCAAAAGACTTCCAACTCGGACTCGCCATTTGAGACTCGTGAACAATCTTTTATTTTTAATTTGATTTATTTTTAATTGAGACTCGTGAACAATCTTTTATTTTTAATTTGATTTATTTAAAATTTGATCTCTCCTCCTCCCCCTTCCGCTGGCGCGGACCTCCTCAGCTCAAACCATCACAATCATGGCGTCGCCGGCTCGGACGCATGCTTCTGCGCCACCGTTCATCATAAATTTTGGATATATAAACTTCGCACAAGTAGCAAATAGAAGAGCAGAAAACTGTAGCGTGTGTGGCATAAACATGGAAGATGTCAGTAAAGATGGCCAAGAAATTGGATGCATTCCAACAAAGATGCTTGCGAAAGATACTGAAGATTACATACCTAGATTGAATTACAAACGCAGAAGTCTATCGCAGGACAAATACCATACCCATGAACCAAACAATCAAGCTAAGGAAGCTCTCAAGTTTGCGGGACATGTACTGAGAATGGAAACACATAGACTACCAAAGATTGCCTTCAACTGGAAACCACAAGGAAACAGAAAGAAAGGCAGACCCAAACTGACGTGGAGATGATCCTTTGAGAAAGACCTGAAAGTACAAGGCTTCGACCCGAGCACGGTGGAGGTGATCGCCAAGGATAGAGATCAATGTAAACAGCTTGCCGCCCAATGCGCTCTCGAGCGCGGGAGGATCCAAGTCTAAGTAAGTGGACCAGACTTAACTTTTTTAGAAAAAGGTTGTAAACCTACAATCAATATTGATCTTTTGCAAACATGCATCCAAACTAATCAAGGTATATAACGTTGCTGTTACGGTATTTGTTCATGACAGTATCAAAGATGCACACAGTATTATTAAGCTGCAAGCAGGAGGATAACCTCAGTTTAATTGCAGATTTCCTTCTGCTAACAGCTCTCAGTGCTGTGCAACCAGTCGGTGAGTTAAACGGTCATCTCAACAGTCGGTCAATCAGCCGCCCTGTCAGCTCAGTGCAGCTTGGACACGTGCCCTCGCAGCAGCTCATCTGCTGGAGCGGATGAAACCCATTCGCCATCTCGAAAACAACCTCAACACCCTCACACAAAAAACCTTAATGTGTCAGTCAGAAATGAAAGATAGAAGAGGTCATGTTGTCTTCTCACATTATAACCTGCTGTTAACTTTTCACAGGTCCAATACCAAACATTTGACATTGTGTGCTCAATTTGCAAGTTCTTTATTTTCTGAAACTTGAATCATATTTAAGATATTTAAACGCATTGCTCTCTTAATTTCTATTTTAAATAAAGTTATCTCAAGTTTAACATACACATTATTTGCGAGTCGTGCAGCCTTCTTAACATGACCGGTTTAGTTTTTAATATTCTTTGAGATGAATAAGTGTGGCGGCTTTATAAATGCTTCAGTGCGAGATAAATTGATTAAGAGTGTCAAGTTCATTGAAATGTATGGACAATATCATGAATTCAACCATGAAAGTGAGGAAACAAGATTTGCTTTTAGTGTCTGTTCTCAATTTATCACAGGCTTTGTCATTTTGGTTTTATTCTTTCTTTTAGGGTCAAATCATTTTTTCATGCCCTTTGGCATTTCTTTATCTCATTTGCACAGACTGCGTTCCTTGTTTCATTCGGTTCCGCTCGGGTCTGTGTCAAAATTAACTCGAGCAGTAAAAAATGTAGGGAAAGTACGGAGAGAGCAGGGATGGAGGGAATCTGGTCAGTGCATGAACCAGTAGCCTTCACATGAACCTGCTCCCTGGTGACTCCTGCTTCTCCCCAGGCCAACTACCTGCTGGTGGAGCAGCAGATGTCTGATACGGAGTGTATGGAGGGAGGGTGTGTGTGTGTGAGATTGCATCAAGAAATGGATTTAGTATGCAAGGATAGATCAAGAAAAGTGTGTGTGTGGGTGAGGGCTAAGGGAAGCCGCAAGGGCGTGATCGAAGATCCAAGTCTATCTGTTGACTCTCTGTACAAACTGCACGGTGTGTTTTTGAGTGTATGTGAGAGGAGGGGCGTAACCTCCCTTTGCACCCCTCCTGTCAGCCAGCACACACCGATAAGATCAGACCCGGTCATAACCCGTCACATGCCAACTCCTCAAGCTCTGGCTGACCTCCACTTGCCTGTCTCCAGATCCACCCCACCACCACCACCAATTCACACCTCACCTCCACACACTCCTCCTCCCTCCAGGTGTTCCTTTTGTTCCTTTTCACTCGCACTTCTCATCATATCTTAGCATTCACCTCTTCTGCTTAATGCTGCGCTGCCTGCCCTTAACTATAGAAGTGTTTCCATTAACTGGCTTGAATCGCATCTGCAATGCCACGCAAAGCGTCTCTACGTCAGACGTCAGCGTCATTACGTCACACGTCAGCGCCATACGTCAGACGTCAGCGTTACGCACTTCCACAGTAAACAGGAAGTAGCGTTTGAAAACAGACATCTCGGCAAAATGGAGAGAATATTTCAGGTATGTGTTGCTATCGGGCAAGTTGTATTTATTCTGTCATGCCAACTAGTTTTAGCGATGTTACATGTTGTCCGGAGCGGAAACAGCTGATCAGTCACGTGACGTGAATGTTCGCTGCGGCAGAACTGAGTCGGCTAATCTGTTTCCATCTGTCGTTTAGCCGACTCAGCTCTGAATCGACTCCCCAAAAACTACCTCAAGCGAGCGTATAAACTTTAGAGCGACTTAGAGGAAGTTAACTCGAATTATGCCGTTTCCATTTAGCTTTTCTGATGCGATGCTTCATAATGCGCGTCTAGAAACCTTGATGGAAACACGCCTTATGTGGGTGGAAATTTGACAAAGGAGGCGTAGCAAATGGCTGGTTGAATACTTCTGTTATTTCTCTGAAGCAGTGATGAAACAAAGACTGAAGAACACACAGTGGCATATGTAGCTTGAAAAAAAAAAAATCCATACGCTTTCTTCAAGGAAAACAGTTTTGTTGGACGTGTCAAAATTTTAAGAGTTGCTTTGTGAACACAGTGAAAGAAGAGAGCCCCTATCAGGTCAAAAATACATTCACTTGATGCATTGCACTCGTTTGTTCAGCTTCAGGCTCTTTTAAGAAAGCACAATGTAAACTAACAAAGGTATTGACAGAAGGATGAGTGTAACTGACCTGCTGGTCCTTGGACTAGTGCAGCTGTGTAAGGTGGGTCTAGTCTCGCAGTGAGCACCACTGGGACTCCGAGCTAAAGTTCCCAGAGCCAGCAGGTAAGAACGCACCTGTCAAAAGTCACACACAAGGTTAGACATCGTCTTTACACTTCAAGTGGGAGTAGGCGTCCCTGCAGAACTGGGTGGGCGAGAGAACCAGATGTTCTGCTGCAACATTATATGATGGTCAAACCACAGCACCAGTCTATTCATAGCACAGTGTTTTATGCCTATACAGGCACTAATATCAGTGTCATTGAACCAAAGATGTTCAAACTTTCATGTCCTCATAAGCAAAATGTTTTTTTTTTTTTCAAGAGCAATACAGTACATGTCAACTTCAAACTATATTTTAAAGAATAATTAAATAAAGAGAGGAAATCAGATTTGTTACTCTACAACTTAACAGGGACTAAAATAATAATAATAGTGACACAAGCAAAGTGTAAGCAGTTTTCCCTGCTGTGAAATTATACTCCTAATTCCTATAAAAGCTGATTTTGTTGCATTAATTAATCTGAAATAATAATAAAAAATTGGATCATTCTAAATATCAAGTGTAGGCACCAAACAACCAAAAAGAATACATTGTTCAATTAAAAAAACTGAAACTAAATACACACCATTTTTTTGAGAGAAAGTGGTTCATCGCCTATGGTGAAGTCATTTCTACAGCAGAGATTCCTGAATATGGCATCTGCCATGACCAACCTAAGCCTGAACGAGTGAACACAAGCAACCAGCTCCACCAAAACAGCTGGAGACAAATCTAGAGGAGAAAACAGGGAGGGGGAATCAGTAACTTAAAACAATAAAAATACAACTACCGTATATAGTACTGTATGTACTACAATTGCTTAGGCAGCACCTGTTTTTATTAACTGTGAATTTCTTTCTTCTTCTTCTTTTTTTATTTTATTTTAGAAAAACAAAGATCATTTGATCAAACTATTGGACCAATTCTATTCCAACCAGTAACATTAAAGTTCATGCTCAATAATCCAGGTAGAAAATCCAACAAAGTTCAGTCATTTCATCTGGGCGTTTTTTTTTTTTTTTTAGATGTTTCATCTTCATCAGTCCAAGGAGCCTCAACAAACTCAGTCCCACAAGCAGAATACTCACATAGTGGACCAACCAGTTTGCTGGTGAGAAGATTCAGTCAGGTCATCTGGACAGTTTATTTTTTATTTATTTTTGGACATGTTTTGTCTTTCATCCAAAGGACTTCATCAGTCCAAGGAGCCACAAACAAGGGCCACAACTTGACTGAGCTTGGTTGGACATCCCCCATCGACTCCTTTGAAGCAGCCAGATGATGCCTCAGACTGCCTCAAGTTCTTTGGATCAAGGAAGAAACGTCTCAAAAAATAAATTAAAAAAAGAAAGAAAATGAAACCATCCAAATGGCCTGACTGAACTTTGTTAGATTTTCTACCTGGATTATTGAGCATGGACTTTGATGTTTTGAACCACTTTATGGCTGTCTCAGAGATGTTGACGGGGGAGAAGACGGGCCCCAGAAACCACCTTATCACCAGCAAACTGGTTGGTCCACTATGTGAGTATTCTGCTTGTGGGACTGAGTTTGTTGTTTCTCCGTGGACTGATGAAGTCCTTTGGATGAAGGACAAAACATCTCAATAAAAAAATATATAAATAAACCATCCGGATGACACAAGCAGTAACATGTAGTCAACATCAAATAAATCAAATTTTGTTGTTCAGTTTTTAGTGCATACCCTGGCTGACGACTGCAAAATGCTCCGACAGGTCTTTGAGACCTTTTTCCACCAGGCACTGATTCAGTCTGAAGTGTTGCTGACACCAGAACTCCACCAGCACCGACAGCAGGCGCAGCAGAGTGTCTGCCAAATACATCTTCTGCTTCTCCTCCCGCTCAGCAAAAGCCTTCCGTGAAGAAAAACATCAGATCATAAAAATCACAAAAACTCTATGCGTAATATGAATGTGGACCACTTTATTTGCTTAAAAAAGCAAAGCATTCACCGCGGCGGCAGCCTGTACTATGAACTGAGTGAGCTGCTTCACAGCACGAGACAACAACGTGGAGCGCTCCCACACAGTCCAGAAGGTTCCATATAGCAAGGAACCAGAAGTCGGAGTGGACGGGACCAGTGTTGGCTGCAGCGGCGCAAAGTCTCTGACAGAGTAAACGTTAAAGATGCATACAGTTACATTCCAGCCATTTAAATTTCTATCTTTGCAAACAAATGACTGATATTCCTTAAAAAGACTGCAAATGAGTTAATTGAAAATGATACCTGCTGGAGACAGAGTAGAGTTCTCCCTGAAAGAGCTTGAGGCAAAAAGCAAGGATGTCAGAATGGAACTGAACTAGCGTTGGTAAGGAGGGACCAGGTAGAGGGTGGCAGGTGACGCTGCTGGACAGGCAGTACCTTGGTGATCAAACACGGGAAGAAATACACATATTTTCACTTACAAGATGCCAGGCTGCTTGTTAACTCCACAATGTTTAAAACCATCCAATTAATTCCAATTGAAACACAGTAAATACCAGAGTGACACTTTGTTTCCTTCAAGAAATCTCACATAACATGAAGATTACCTGATGGCTGTCTCTAGAAAAGGCCACAAGCCACTCTTACACTGAGGACACTGCAGCAGTTGAACGTAATATTTCTTCACTGAGCTGGGAGCGGACCATGGAGGGTTGATGAGCAGCAGGTTCACCATAACGTCATGGAAACTTCTCAGGAAAATGGCTGTTGCATTACCCTGCACAATGTACGCACAACAATTAAAGTTCAGGTACTTGGTTGACTGATCCAGTGATTATAAGCATACGTGGCTGTAGTGCTACTTGACAGTTCCAATACAAGCTGCAGCAACAGACGTTCAAAAAAATATTGTGGAACAACGATCTGTCTGCACATCTACAGACAATCTGCCTTTGCTACACGAGCCCCCTCAGGCTCGTGTAGCAAAAGCAGCAGGTGAGAATTTCTGGAGTCTGGTAATTCTAGTCCTACCTGCTGTGCGTATTCTAAGAGGGAGATCAGGTGCTTCGCTGGTGGCAACAGACCGGGGAACGCATCGCTTCTGATTGAGTCCAAGGCTTCATTGAAGAGGCCGCACTCGATCATGCTGCTAACGTTGCTCAAGTCTGTGACTATTGCCTGGAGGAATTGCAGAACAATGGTAAAATGAAAAAGTATAGGGAAAGAAGGAAGAAACACGGCACTCAAACAGACAGAAGAGCAGAAGAGGGAGAGAGAGAGAGAGGGCAGAAGGGTAATGGAAATGAGTAGTGAATGGGCATCAAAAGTTCCTGAGGGTCATTTCTGACCGTCGTTTATTGGAAAATAGCATATGGACTCCGAAAGTCCTGAATGAAAATACAAGAGCACTTCTAATAGCAATCTGACAGACATCCACTTGGGTAAAGTATGGACAGGACAGTGGAGAGTATTGTTAATAGGTCTGCCAATCAAAGCTCTCAGAGGCGGTTAAATCAGTGACCTGGTTTTGATGCGCCCTGGCTCTTGATGTCACTTTCCATTGAAATGTATGACATAAAGGAAATTGAATGACCTGATCTGCTTGATGAAACACAGAGTTATCTTGTAGATGTATGTACATAGTGGTGAACGTGGCTGGGAGTAGATATGTATGCACCTGTGATGGGGGATGTTCAGGGTCCTTGTAACCTAGAAATTCGAGGAAGCGCAGTCTTGGCCGCTCCTACGACAGGAAAAAAAAAAAGGACATTAATGATGAAAAGAATAAAACAGGCAAAGAAGATTGGTAAAGTAAAATAAAAACCAGCTAAAGTAAAATAAAAACCAGCTAAGTGTTTGCTAAACGACGTTCAAAACGATTTAGAAAACACACCTCCTTCTTGACAACAAAGCTCTTCAGCTCCGCCTCCAAGTTAGAAAAGTTTTTATCATGAAAACTTGTTTTTTTCTTTACCAGCTCATCACCTGCTATGTTGAAATTCATATACTTATGATTGCTCTGTCAAAACAGAAAAAGGTAACAATTAAAAACAGTTACTTAAGACAAAATTACATTTATAAAACCCCTAATGTTTATGTTTTCAAATTGAGCCACAAAAAGCAAAAATAAAATCTTTAAATTTTATATGCAATAAACATGTGCTGCCATCTCCACATAAATACAACAGAAATATTGAAGTTCATGCTCAATAATCCAGGTTAAAAAAAGCCAACAAAGTTCAGTCAGGTCATCAGGACGGTTTCTTTTTTTCTTTTTTTTTGAAGTCTCATCTTTCATCCAAAGGACTTCGTCAGTCTGAGAAGCCACAAACTCAGTCTCACAAGCAGCACACTCACATAGTGGACCAATCAGTTTGCCAGTGATAAGATGGTTTCTGGAGTCCGCCCTCTCCCCCGTCGACTCCTCTGAGGCAGCCATGGCCAGAGTGGTTCGAAACATCAAAGTTCATGCTCAATAATCCAGGTAAATTATCCAACACAGCTCAGTCAAGTTGTGGCCCTTGTTTGCGGCTCCTTGGACTGATGAAGTCCTTTGGATGAAAGACAAAACATGTCCAAAAAAACTGTCCAGATAACCTGACTGAATCTTATCACCATCTTATCACCAGCAAACTGGTTGGTCCACTATGTGAGTGTGCTGCTTATGGGACTGAGTTTGTTTGTGGCTCCTTGGACTGATGAAGTCCTCTGGATGAAGGATGAAACGTCTAAACAATAGAAGAAACTATCCAGATGACCTGACACAACTTGAATAAATTATGAGTTTGTACCGTAAACAGAAAACTAAAAGACAGAAGTTAAAATAAAAATGAGACTGCTGAAGTTTGATAATCTGTTAGATTTATTCTTAACATGAATTAAACTTACCCCAAAAAGATGTTGGACTATGTGGCTCACTGGGTAACAAGGTGCATTGTGGGAATTAGTGTTCTCTGTAACAGGTTTTGCCATTACATGGGTGATGGAGGTGTAAGTGGGGGGAGGAGAGTTGTATACTTCTGCTCTGCCAGCTTTTAGCAACCTGGGTAAGAATAACAAAAAAATAAACTTGCAATTTAATTGCATGCAAATATCTTGAGTGAGAAGTTATATTTCAGTAGTAATTGTATGCAAATATCTTGAGTGAGAAGTTATATTTCAGTAGTAATTGTATGCAAATATCTTGAGTGAGAAGTTATATTTCAGTAGTAATTGTATGCAAATATCTTGAGTGAGAAGTTATATTTCAGTAGCAGCTCACCGTTTGAACATGGCTCTCCTGGTGGGCTCTTGAACCATGAGGAGAACTCTCCAGCCTTGGAAAGCTCCTGTTGTTCTCCCTTTGGACACGTTCTCTCTCCACTGCCTGACGGGGTAGAAAACAGCTGAGGAACTTGTGAAAATGGCCACTTCATATGGTCCTTCTGCCAGCCAGGAGCCATTCTTAACGCTGTCCAACACGTAGTTCGGAGTCACAACCCACTTTCCTGGGAACAGAGAAGCACCAGAGAGCACTGAACTCAATAAAAGTTACCATGTGGGTTATTTGTTAGATATTTACCCTAATGACAAAGATTTTAAAGACTGACCTGCAGCACAAGCTGCCAAAAACTTCTCACTGGACAAAACCTTTGGGATTATGAGGTGGGTGCTGGTGTGCTTGTATACCTGTAAAATAATATTTTTATCATGTTATTAACATTTAACATAAGGGAAAGTTTGAAAATGCTGCAATAAAATGTTATAAAAAATCATGTTCAACTGAGAAAGTTTTATTGCGAACAAAACATCCAAAATTACTTATAAATGCATATTATTAATATAATAAAAACAAAATGACAAAAATGTTTCAAACTTCACTCACTCAAATGTAGATTTCCAATTCTACATGTAGCGAAAATAGCTTTACTCTGTGAAAAACAATTCTGCCATAGTTACAGACAGCTTTCTAGTAGTAGCCTGTTAAACCTGTTCAACCTTCTGTAGTAAAGCAGTTACATAACACCCTGATGCATGCTCAATACTCCAGGTAGAAAAATCTAAAAAAGCTAAGTCTGTTGCTCTGGACATTCAAAAAATCTAAAAAAGCTAAGTCTGTTGCTCTGGACATTCAAAAAAACAAGGTCCATTTTTTCTTATGTCGGCTGTTGTAATGTTTGTAGTCGTCCTCCGGTGTTTAATGTATGTGTCCAGCCACTGCAAAGACAGAGGAACTGGATTGGTCCCGCCAGGATCCCCGCTCCGGACCGCCTCGGCAAGTTTATCTTCAAAACTATCCATGTCTGTCAAAGCAAGAAAAAAAAAACGGCTTCTGAAAGAGTAGCGGGTAGCGTGTAGCGGTGTCATACACCATATATGGACATCCAAACAAAAAACGCCCACAAACTTTGAACCAATCACACGCTGCGAGCCGCATCGTCCGCGTCTCGGAGTTCTGACTGGGGGCCATGTACAAGACGGCTGTCACCGGGGGATCGCAGCGGGAGTGCAGACAGAAGTTGCGCAACCTTTTTTCACTCAACGGGGGGTAAAAGACGTAAGACAAGAAGTATAAACCAGGCTT
>JBBPBX010051424.1:0-11131 GCA_038048925.1 Garcialebias charrua | reverse complement strand
CATCTGTACTCATCCCTTTAGTTGGCAGCTCAGAACACCACATACAGAACACCATGGACTTTGTGGATAAGGTGAGGGATGTCATCATGGAGACTGATGAAACAATGGTCTCTTTTGATGTCACATCACTCTTTACGTGCATTCCTGTTGATGAAGCAGTAGAGGTGGTCTGTTTAAGGTTAAAATCAGACACCACTCTGAGCAACAGGACCACACTTTCCACAGAACAACTGTGTCAACTCTTGAAACTGTGCCTGCAGTCAACCTACTTCACATATGGGGAGCAATATTATAGGCAGAAACATGGGTGTGCTATGGGGTCTCCAGTTTCTCCTATTGTTGCCAACCTGTACATGGAGGAGGTAGAAAAGAGAGCCTTGACGTCCTTTTCAGGGAGACCACCAAGTCATTGGTTCAGGTATGTTGATGACACCTGGGTTAAAATTAAATCTCAGGAAGTCCAACATTTCACTGATCACATCAACTCTGTGGATAAATATATCAAGTTCACACGAGAAGATGTAAAAATGGCAGGTTGGCTTTCTTGGACTGTGAGGTCTCAGTTTCTGATAGAGGAAATTTGCAAACTTAGGTGTACCGCAAACCCATCCACACAGACCAGTATTTGACTCCCATCACCCTCTGGAGCACAAGTTAGGAGTCATCAGGACTTTGTATCACAGAGCAGACAGCGTCCCCACTAACTCAGGAGCCAGACAGAAGGAGAAATCACACACAAAGCAGGCTCTAGAGAAATGTGGATGTCATGAACGGCTGCTTCTGTGAAGAACAGGCGGTGGACTCACGAGGTAGCTTGGCGAACTCAGCTTTATGGAACAGCTAATAGCAGGACATGTTAACGTCTTGTGTCACGCTCGGTTCACAACTAAAACACACACACTGCGCATGCTCAGTCTATACTGGCTACGGCAACCCAACTGGGACATATCACCACATCTCCCCCTTTTAACAGGAAACACACATGTTTCTAAACTATTCTAAACTACCCTGTATATAACATCCGAACACTAGGACGTTGGGGTAGACTGCCCTCGGTCCACAGCAACGTAGGGATTATTCTGCCCTCGATAGTTGCTGTTCCTATTAATTCGGTGAACAACTAAACATTTTCCCAGTTACTATTTACCCACACTTCAGAACTCTATGTTTCACCCTTATACCTACAAACTACACAGGTCTATGTTTCACACTTATACATACAAACTACACAGGTCTATGTTTCACACTTATACATACAAACTACACAGGTCAACTTCACTTTATCCTTTTTTTTTAGTCATTAAGTGTCTCGGTACCTTAGAGGGATTCTGATTACCCTTCCCCTGGAAGTCACCTGTGAACCTTGTGGAGTTGAGCGCTCCACCTCTGGACCCATATGTCTCTGATCAGGAGTTCTGGTCGCAGAATCAGCACCGTCTTCAGGTGGAAAGCTACTGTTCAGTGTCACTGGAGAATCAGGTGGTTGTAGCTGATCTGGTTGATCTGTGGGAAGTGGGACAGCTTGCAGATGTCTCCGGTTCCGTCTTAATACAGCTCCATTCTCCGTTTCCACCATATACGACCTTGGCTCATGGCATTTGCCGATGACCTTTGCTGGGGTTTTCCAACTCTTTTCACCATCCAATTTTATCCTGACGTCTTGTCCTGGTTGTAGTGCAGGAAGTGGTTGTGCAGAATGATGGCGATCATGGAAGAACCTGTAGGTTTCCTTTGTCTGTCTGTCCTTTTGTTGAATCTCATGTCTGTCCACTGGAGCAGCTTTCAACTTGCTCTCCAGCACTGGAAGTGTGGTTCTGATTTCTCTTCCCGTCATCAGTAGTGCAGGGCTCACACCTGTAGCAGCACTAGGTGTTGCTCTGTAGCACATCAGGGCCAGATGGGGGTCAGGCTGCTTCAAAATGTTCTTTGCAGTCTGAACCGCTCGTTCGGCAGCACCGTTCGCCTGAGGGTAGTGGGGGCTGGAAGTTGCGTGCACAAATCCATACTCTCTGGAAAAGTCCTGGAAGTCACTGGATGTAAATTGAGTTGCATTATCACTCACCAGTTCCAGTGGAATTCCCCACCTCACGAACATGCTCTTGAGTCGACTAATGACTTCACGACTCGATGTGGAAGACAAACGAACTATTTCAATGTCTCTGGAATAATAGTCCGTTACAATGAGATAATTCTTACTCTCATGCTCGCACAGATCTGCTGCTATGCGCTGCCAGGGCCCCCCTGGTAGAGTAGAAGTCAGGAGAGGTTCGTGCCTCTGTGTTGGTTTGTGTTCAATGCAGAATTTACATGTTGACACAATCTGTTTAATCTCAGCACTGATGCCCGGCCACCACACTGCCATCCTGGCGCGTGCCCGGCACCGTGTTAGTCCTTGATGTCCTTTGTGTATCTCTGACAGCACCTCAGCTCTCTGCGCAGAAGGAATGACCAGCCGGTCCTCGAATAACACCAAACCATCAGCTTCTGAGAGATGTGCTCGTGCTGAATGGTAACGATGAAGAGATGAGTTCATCGCTGTTCTTGGCGGCCATCCGTTCCTGATGAACTTTATAATCTGCTGCAGTTCGTGATCGTGCTGAGTTGCCTCACGGATCCTTGAGAGTCTTTGGGATGAGACTGGTGCATTCACCATAACTGATTCAACATGTGCTTGTACAATGTGATCTGTGGTCTCATCACTCACGTGTCTCTGTGGCCTCCTGGATAGGGTGTCGGCTACTACCAACTGTTTGCCTGGAACGTGCTCTGCTTCCACGTTGAATCTTAAAAGCCGCATCAGGAGTCTCTGGCACCTTGGAGGGGCTTTGTCCAGGTCATAAGTGTTTATGAGTGGTACAAGTGGTTTGTGGTCTGTTTGCAGAACGAAACTGTCCATTCCCTGAACGTAGCGTGCAAATCGCTCACACGCCCACACACCTGCTAAACACTCCTTTTCGATTTGAGAGTATCTTCTCTCTGCATCAGACAGCGTGCGGGAGCAGAATGCCACGGGCTTTAATCCATCCTCGTGTTCTTGTAGTAGAGCTGCTCCTAAGCCATAGCTGCTTGCATCTGCGCTGATAACAGTTTTTCTACTTGCATCATAATATGCAAGAGCTGGGGCTGACACCAACATGGCTTTAACAGCTTTAAACGCCTGTTCTTGTGTGTCGTCCCATACCCACTTGTTCTCTCGTCGTAGCAGACTGGTGATCGGGTGTAGCTTGGTGGAGAGGTCTGGCAGGAATCTCCCCACATAGTTAATCAGGCCCAGGACCTGACGGAGCTCCTCCACATTTGTGGGACTCTGCATCTTTGTGATGGCTTCCACTTTCGTCGGGTCTGGTTTTATTCCTTCACCGCTGATGATGTGACCAAAGTAACGAGTTTCTGCTTTGCTGAAATGACACTTTGCTTTGTTCAGCTTCAAGCCGCTGTTTTTGATGGTTTTCAAAACTGCATTCAGGTGGTTGTCATGTTCCTCTTTAGTCTGTCCATAAACAAGAATGTCATCCATGACTACGACAACACCTTCATGGTCACTTAACAGTGTGGACAACTGTCTTTGAAAGATTTCTGGAGCTGACGTGATTCCAAATGGTAGCCGCTTATAACAGAATCTACCACTGGGGGTTATAAATGTTGTCAGTTTTCTGCTCTCTGCATCCAGAGGGATCTGCCAGAAACCACATGACGCGTCTAAGGTTGAAAACACCTTAGCTCCTGCCAGCTTTGGGGCAATGTCCTCCAAAGTTGGTAAAATGTAACGCTCTCTTTTCACTGCTTTGTTTAAGCGTTTTAGATCCACACAAATTCTTACTTGGCCGCTGTTTTTCTTTTCAACAGGAACCATTGGGGCGCACCAATCAGTAGGCTCAGTAACCTCTTCTATGACGCCCAAATCTAGCATTCTTTTCAGTTCTGCCTCAACCTTAGAAAGGAGAGGAAATGGGACACGTCGTGGCGTTGTCAGGCTGTAGGGCTCTGCATCTGCTCTCAGTTCTATTTTTACCGGGTCGCATTTTAGCAGGCCTATTTCTCCAAAAACATCCTCTAAGAGGTCTGTATTAATATTATTAATTCTCCTGACTAAACCCATCTTCCTAGCTACACTACCTCCCAACAGGTTATGAGCATAGGGTCCCTTTATGACTGTGACCCAGAATCTGTATTTCTGTCCTTTAAACTGACTTGTGGCCATAAACCTGCCTACACAGTGGACTTCACCTCCAGGGCTGGTGACCAGTGGCATTTTAGCTTCTGTGACTAATCTTGGGCTATTTAGCAGTCTATTAAATGTAGTCAGCGACATCACTGTTATGTCTGCACCTGTGTCGATTTTAAATCTGACCGTACAGCCATTTATAGGTAATTCTACAAGCCACTCACTTTCTGAATCTGGCTGTTCTATTATAGCTGGCTTAACATTAGTTACTGCTCCAAGAAAAATCATGTCGTCACTCTCTACTGAATTGTTAGAAACTACTGTCACCTCTTTCAGCATTTTTGTTTTGCAGACTATTTCAAAATGTCCCAATTTATTGCATTTATGGCACCTCTTGTTCTTTGCTGGGCATGGCTGCGTTTTTCCATGTTGTCTATTACAGCGTGAACATGTGAAGGGATCTTTGGGCTCACTGGGCTCCGGTTTTCGCCGCCATCTTGCGTCGTTGTCGCTCTTTGAAGTTTTAAAATGGCGTCCCCCTTGACTCATTGCGTCGACCATGTGCTCGACACGCAAGCTAGCACTCTGCTGCTTTATTTGTTCACTTTGCCTTGCTATCTGAATAGCTCGTTCCAGCGTGAGGTCTGCCTCCAACTGCAATTTTTCAGAAATACTGTGGTCCAGTATTCCAATCACAATTCTGTCTCGAATCTGTTCGTCTTTTGTGCCTCCAAACTCACAGTTTTGTGCTAGTTCATATAAGCTTCTGACGAATGCTTCAACAGGCTCTCCGGCTTTCTGCACTCTTTTATGAAAGCAAGCTCTGTCGTGAATAACATTTCTTCTTGGCACAAAATGGTCGCTGAATTTCGCCATTACCGTCGTGTAATCTAACTCAGGATGTGTCTCCTCGATTTCTTCATATTCATCAGCCGCCACATTTACTCTCTCGTACACAAACGAGTCGTAAATAGCCTCTGCCTCTCTTCCCAGGGCATAAAGAAGCGTGTTGACTTGTACCTCTCCGCTCTCTCTGTCCAGCTTTGATGCTATTCTGTAGCGATCAAAGCGACGCCGCCACATCGGCCATTCTGCCGGGCGCGAGAAGTCGAAGGTTCCGGTGGACCGAACTTTGCCATTTAACTCAGTAACTCACTCAGTAAGGCGTCCTGTCGGCCACTTCTGACACCATGTCATGAACGGCTGCTTCTGTGAAGAACAGGCGGTGGACTCACGAGGTAGCTTGGCGAACTCAGCTTTATTGAACAGCTAATAGCAGGACATGTTAACGTCTCGTGTCACGCTCGGTTCACAACTAAAACACACACACTGCGCATGCTCAGTCTACACTGTCTACGGCAACCCAACTGGGACATATCACCACAGTGGATATCCTAACTAGGCCTTCCTGAAAGCAGAGAAGAAACCCAAACAGGACTCTAGACAGCCATCAGGTGAAAAGAAGGAACCCAGACCCAGACCAGTGGTCATTCCGTATGTTGCGGGAGTTTCAGAGACATTGAGACATTTATTTTCTAAACACAACGTCTCAGTGGCTTTTAAACCCCAAAATACATTACGGCAGAGAGCTGATATCTAGGGTTCCCGGGGGAGCAGATGTGGGTTAAGGGCCTTGCTCAAGGGCCCAGAGTGGGGAAGATGAGGGTGGAGACAGGTGTGACTGCTTCACTTATCCCACCCACATCTTTGATGTTGTCGGTACCGGGGCTTGAACCGGCGACCTTCCGATCACAAGCGCACCTTCTTAACCTCTGCGCCACCACTCCCTTTTTTTAGAATAATAATAATAAACTTTATTTGTAGAGCACCTTCCTACAATGCCTTGCATTGACCAACATAAAGTAAGCAACGTGCCAACTTTCATCTTGGTGTGTGGTTACATCTACTGTAGGCGTAACAAAGGTCCATATGACTACTGTAATTGAGTTGCCATGTCAAAATCCAAGACGGCCACCGCCATATTTCATTTGTAAACCAGACATGCCAATCTTTAGATGAAAATTATGCTTTCTAGTTTTTTTTATTACTTAAAAGCAGTTTCATCAAATTACTGGGGTGGTCAAAAGTTAAGCTATGGTGGCCAAGGCCACCAGTGGCCTCCCACTGGCTCTGCCTTTGCACCTGGTTGTGAATAAAATGACTCCCTAGTACACTCGACAGAATCCATCACTCTGTGCCGCCTGGGACAAGCAAAAACAAATAAACAAATAAATAAATAAATAAAGGGTGGCACGGTGACACTGTTAATAGAGCTGCTTCCTCTCAGCGAGGTTGCCAGATCTAATTCTGGCCAGTGAGCAATTCTGGGTGGAGTTTGCATGTTCTCTATGTGTGTGGGTTTCCTCCCACAGACCAAAAACATGCATGTTAGACTGATTGGTAACCCTTTTTGTCCCTAGGTGTGAATGAGAGAGTGAATTATTGTTTGTCTTGTTTGTCTCTATGTGTCCCTGTGATGGACTGGAGACCTGTCCAGGGTATCCCCCGCCTCTCACACAGTGACTACTGGACATGGGCACCAGTGACCCATGTGACCCGGAAAGGAAGAAGCGGATAAAGATAATGAATGGATAAATAAAAAAGATAAAGGAATAAAGCTACGTTTATTTTTAAACACAGTGTTCCTCCTGCCCACTTGAATATTTTGTTTTGAAATCATGAAGGTTTGCGTTGATTTCCTGTTCTGTTCCAGTCCAGAAAACTTGAAACCTACATTCACTTTTCAATCCTCTCAGAAACAGGAGACATCTGCACACTGCTTGTTTCACATGGAAGAACATGAAGGATAACTTTTCTTTAGGTTTACATGTTAAAATTATTTACAGATTACCAAATGAGACATAGAAGAATAATTCTAATAACTTGATAATTTGCTGGTAGATGCAGCTCAGATAGGAGACACAGCTTCACAGACGTGAACAGGCCTCTCGGTCTTTGAGTTTGCACAACAAACCCGAGATAATCATTCACCTCTAATTACTGAGAGACTGTCCTCAATCAAACACCCTTCCTCTATAATGTCATCAAAGTGCACGTTGTCATGACAGCCCATGCAGGGGCACAGCTTTCAGATGTGAGTAGCTGAGTCCAACAAAAGCTTCACACCAACCCAGATGCTATTGATGAAGAGCACCACTTCCAGAGGCTGAATAGTCCCACAGAAACAGAGTAAATTGTGGTATTCTTCTCTCAAGCTCTTTGATGTTGGTGTGAAAAGACTGCACACTTTAATGGCATCATTCTGACCCAGTTCAGCTGTGCACAGTACTCCCACACCATCTCTTCATCAGCACTACTGAAAGACAAGTGTTTTTGTCGCGTGCATGCTGGACTGACATGGTTTGGACATGTCGAGAGGAACAGTGTGTATATTGGTAGAAGGATGTTAGAAAAGCTGCTGCCAGGAGAAAGACAAAGAGGAAGATATGTGGATGCAGTTTTAGGGCATGGAGGTAATTGGAGTGTTGTATAAAGTACCTCAAGTGATACTTCAATGAAAGTACAAGTATCTTATCATAAAAATACTTTGGTAAAAGTTAAAGTCTCCTTTAAAATTATTACTTAAGTAAAAGTCTTAAAGTATCTGAAATTTAATGTACTTAAGTATGAAAAATACAATTTTCTTATAAAATGTACAGAGTATTAAGTAAAAGTAAATAGTTAGAATGTCCAAAACATTTACAGTATTGGGTGCAATATCCAATGACAAAAACTTGGAAAGTTTGAACTGAACAATGAAAGATTGTTGTTTTAAAAAGTCTGTGTAGCTGCCATCAAGGGCAGATCTCATTTTATGCATTATTCAATATTCAGTTAAATAGAGCAATAAATATTAGTGTTTAATATAAAACATTTAATAATCGATAAGTAACAACTTTCAGTAATTTATGTTGTTAAGGTTCATTTTTCTGTTAAAATGCATTGAAATGTATGGGGGAACGTATCTTTTGTTCCGCATGCCACGTTGTTTCCCTTGGCGTAAGATTGATTGACACAGTTGCCATGGAAACCGTTAGAGAACCGTTACTGCAGAAGAGACTACTACCGGTACAAGAAGTTTCCCCCTGAAGACAAAGGGGTGGTTTACGTTTCTTTGTAAGAAGAAGCTGTAGAAAATCGTCTTTATTCCTCTGGAGTTAATGTGGCCAATGAGGTATGATTTATTGTTTTATTTGTGTCTTTTACAGTACAGTATTTGTCTTTTATTTCTGTAAATCTTTATTTGCCGTGAACTAATTTAGGTCTGTGTTTCTTTTTAGTTCTGACGGCATTTTTGGGGCATTAAGTTACGTTGTCTACAATAAATGTCTGTTAAAACCCAAGAACAACGTTGATCCATGAATGAACTCGAGAGGAGTAACAGTCAGAACTCAGCCTTTCCTGCCGCTCCGTGCTACAGTCAGAACTCACGCCTGGTCGTGTCGCAGTCAGAAGTCAAGCCTGCTTGTCCACAGTGAGAAGTCAACGGTTGAGAACGGCTATAAACGGCTGACCCTGCTGCTGGAATCAGAGAACGCCTGCGTGCTGGAGTCCAGGAGCAGAGAAGAGCAGAGAGGAGCAGAGAGGAGCAGAAGGAGGAGGGAAGCCCCCGCTGCAGCGCGGAGCCGACAAGGAACACTCGCTGAACGGTGACGTCACTCTCTGGGATCAAAGGAAGACATGCTGTGCTGCAAGCAGCATCACCCAAATCAGAAGCAGCAGTGTCCAGGAGTTTAGCGTGGTTGATCTACTCAAGTAACACCTTTAAGATAAGTTAATGGTGAACAGTTGAATTAACCTAGCTAACTTTGAAGGGACTCTGTTAAGTGCTTAAAAGGGTAACCTGCTGTAAAGGGCACAAGTTTAAAGTTAAGAAGTTGTTTGTTTCATACAAACAAATTAAGTGTGAACAAAAGAAGAAAAAGTGTGCATTAAGTTGTATAATTTTGTTTGACATTGAAATTATTTTCTGTTTGTAACAAATGAAAGATTTTTTATTCTGATTTAAGGTTCATAATACCACACTTAAGTTAACTTGATCTTTGAAGAGAAAATTATTTCAGTTTGTAAATGTATTCAAAGGGTGGTATTTAAAAGGGAAATTAAACTCACCACATTTAGGTTCATTTTGAAAAGAAAGGAAGAACAGGGGATTATTCAAGTTTATAAACACATTAAAGGGTAGTATTTTAGCTAAGTTAAAACTACAAACTTTAATATAAGGGCACTAACTTAAACTGAATTAATAAGGCCCAAAGTAAACAATGAGCAGTGAGAAAGCCATGCAAAAGGACTGTGATGCTGAAGGGGTGGAGTTGAAGCGAGAAGGAAATCATGAAGAAGAAGCTGCAGATAGTAACCCATTAGAGCCATGCACAAGTCAAGCTGTTTCAGCAGAGAGTTTGAGGAAAAGTGTAAGACAGAGAAAACGCACAGAGAAAGGCCAAGCACTGCATGAAGAAAGATTAAACAAGCTTCAAACTCGTTTCAAGTTCAGTTATGAAAAATGGAAAACTGCTGCCAAACAGGCTAAAAGAGCTCTTGATGCACCTATTAAAACAAATTTGCATCTTCACATTGTTCAAATCCAACATGCTTCAGGAGAAGTGAAGCAAGTTTATGAAGAGCTGCGCAATTATGAAACACCTGATGGAGACACTCGTCGCAGAGTGGACACGTGTGATGAAGTTTCCCAAAAGATTATAAAACAAGCCCAAGAAAGCACGGCTCCAAAAGAAGATGAGAACGATATAGAAAGGAGATCAGTGAGTTGGAGCGAAGCTGGCTCCGTGTTCACTTCAGCAGCCTCCCAAGATGAGAAAGATATAGAAAAGAGATCGGTGAGATGGAGCAAAGCTGGCTCTGTGTTCACCTCAACAGCCTCCCAAAGTTCTAAACAACCAAGTAGTGCACGTTCAAGCTACTCAAGCAAGCTGTCTGTCAAAAGACAAGAAGCAGCAGCAGAACTGGCTGCAATGGAAGCTACTCTAAAGATGATGGAAGAAATGGAGTCTGAAAGAAAGAAACTCGAAGAGCTTGAATTAAAAAACAAGGAAAGGCTTGCAAAACAAGAAGCAGAGAACGCTGAAACTCAAAGAGCATTAGAGCAAAGGAGAAGAGAGCTTGAACGTTTAGAAACTGTAAAGCAAATGAATGCTGCCAAAGCACGGCTGAAAGTGTATGAACAAGAATGCATTTCAGATGATGAAATATCAGGGCTTCTGCACGGTACGAGCAAACCAAGAAGGATCACATCAAATCCAATAAGCCAGCCTGAACCAAAGCTTGCATCTTCAAACCTCAATCCAAGTGCACAGCCGTTTATTAGGTCACAAGTCACCTCAAGTCAGCAACCTAGTTATGCCACACAAGAAGATGGAATAATGGTACTAGCTAAGGTTTTAGCAGAGTCCATTAACGTTAGCCGTCTACCAGTTCCAGAACCCGCTGTTTTCAGTGGTGATCCTATCAAGTACAAGGACTGGAAAATTTCTTTTCAAATGCTTATTGAAAGAAAGAACATCCCAGTAAGTGAAAAGATTTACTACCTTCGAAAGTATGTTGGTGGTCCCGCAAGAAAGGCTATCGAAGGTTACTTCCTGCTGGAAACAGATTTGGCATACCACACAGCTTGGAACACTCTGGAGGAAAGATATGGAAGTTCATTTATGATCGCCAAAGCCTTCAGAGATAAGCTTTCATCATGGCCGAAAATTGGACCAAGGGACAGTACTGAACTAAGAGAGTTCTCAGACTTTCTCAGGAGCTGTGAAGCAGCAATGTCTCAGATAACAAGTCTTGAAGTTCTAAATGACTGTAGTGAGAACCAGAGAATGCTCAGCAAGCTTCCTGATTGGCTTACAGCAAGATGGAATAGAAAAGTCATTCAGATTGAAGAGGAGTATGGTTCATTTCCAACATTTAGCAACTTTGTTGACTTTATCACAAGAGAGGCCAAGATAGCGT
>JBBPBX010051423.1:0-24593 GCA_038048925.1 Garcialebias charrua | reverse complement strand
AAAAACATACAGAAAAACACGGTCTTTAGATAAACCATTTGCTCTTCAGCCAAATTGACTTAGCAGTTTGAACAACTGAACAGTAATAAAGAAAACAGGCACTTGTGGCTTTGATGAACAGTTTTAGAGAACTTCGCAGGACACCTGAACAGCTGGAACCTTAAACTGAGTCCATTCTACTTGGAACTACCCATGTACCGTACCAGTCCGGTGCTCTGCGCCGACGCCTAGATCGTCGAACTGGTGGGCCCAAAGGAGGTGAATATCCCACCGCACCCCCACCATCCTCATGATTGACATGGGAAGGGGAGGATGGAACAAACACACCCGGATGGGAATCCGCTGCAGTTGAAGTAGGCAGCAGGGAACAACCAACGCCCCTGCTGGTTTCATCAGAGAACAAACCCTGCAGGTCCAGGTCACAGTCCGCCGAGTCCTCCTCCAAGGTTGGTGGTGGAACCTCGGTAGGTTCCCAGTGTTGACTCTGATCCAGGACCCATGTGTTGTCCAGGGGCTCCCGGCTGCGGTAGTGCTTTAGCTGGTCATGGTGGACGACTTTCACCTTGGACCTTGGGTTCTTTTGTATCCGATAAACTAGGTCATCCAGTTGGCCTAGGATGAAGAATGGTCCTTCATATGAGGGAAGGAACTTTTTGACTTTGTTCTTGACATGACGTGTCCCTTTAATGAGATACCACACAGGGTCTCCGACTTTATACTGTGTGTGGCAGCAGTTCTTGTCATACTGTCTCTTTGCACGTGTGACCGAGTCCCCCAGTGCTTCTCTAGCGATTTGGTGAGCCAGCTCCAACCGTTCCCTCATCTGTTGCACATACTCTGGAGCAGTGGGTTGGTTTTCTGGATCAGGAGGCAAACCTGCGACAAGGTCCACTGGTTCACTTACTTCTCGGCCCCACATCATAAAGTTTGGAGAGAAACCGGTAGCACTATGCTTGGTTGCCCTGTATGCCATAACAGCATAAGGAATCATCAGGTCCCAATCCCAATGACAGTGTTCTGCTGTAGTAGCCAGGATCTTTTGGAGGGTGGCGTTGAAACGCTCGACCTGACCGTCCGACTGCGGCCTGAATGGTGTTGTGTGAGTCTTGTCTATCCCAAACAAACTACACATCCCTTGGAACACCTCAGACTCGAAATTGCGTCCCTGGTCACTGTGTAGCGCTTGAGGGATTCCATAGCGGCACACCCACTCACTAGCAACTATACCAGCAACAGTTACAGCTCGCTCATTTGGAATAGGAAATGCTTCAGTCCACTTTGTGAAATAGTCTTGTATCACAAGCACATAGCGGTTTCCACGTTCAGTCTCGTTCAGTGGCCCCATAATATCCAGTGCAATACGCTCCATAGGAGCTCCTACCTGGACTGTTCCCATAGGAGCTTGTGGTGTCTTCTGCGGTCGAGCCCTGGATGCACAGCTGATACAGGTTTTACACCAGAGGGCAACATCCTCCCTCATGTGGTACCAGTAGTATCGGGTCCTTAATCTGTTCAGGGTCCGCTCTACACCAAAATGTCCACCCACTGGCCCTTCGTGCATCTGCCTCAACACGTCAAGTTGTAGTTTACGTGGCAGTACAATTTGTGGGTAGAATTGGGTGTCATCGAGGCAATAGAATCGACGGACTAGAACTCCATCTCTGAAGTAGAGTCGTTTCCATTGAGTCCAGTATGTCTTAGTGGCTGGGCTGCATGGTGAGACAACAGGCCATGGGGGGCGTTTATCACTGGCCTTCATCCAGCTGCGTATGGGTGCAATGTCCACATCAGCATCCTGGGCCTGGCTCAGCTCCCCCATGGTCCAACCATGAAACAAGGAAGCTGTGTCAAGAGTCTTAGCCACGTATATTTTTTCAGTCAATTTCACAGTGCATCCATCAGTATGAGCATTCTGATGCAATTTGTCTGTATCAGTGGAAGTGTTTTGGTCTAAAGTCTCTAAATCTGATGTGAGGGTGTTTTGACTTACCCCCACTGGACAAACTGTTGTGGTGGGTGGTCGGTCCTCTACCCCCACTGTACAAACTGCTGTGGTGGGTGGTCTGTCCTCTACCCCCACTGGACAAACTGCGGCAGTGGGTGGTCGGTCCTCTACCCCCACTGAACTCAGCAACAGGGAGCTGGTGTCAGAGTTCAAATCACACTGGACAGCTTGATGGTTGATAGTTTTGGGTGATGTAGAAAAATTTGGCACTTTACATGGGCAGGACTGGCGGCAGGGTCTCCTGGAGAGGCTGTCAGCATTGGTGTGCTGTCGACCCGGGCGGTGGATAATCTCAAACTCATATTCAGCCAGCTTCTCAAGCCATCGAGCTAACTGTCCTTCTGGCTCTCTCATTTTGGTCAGCCAGCGCAGACTGCTGTGGTCCGTACGCACCTTGAACGGCCGGCCGAGGAGATACTGGCGAAAATGGGATGTGAAATCCACTATGGCCAGAAGTTCACGTCTTGTTGTGCAGTAGTTTTGTTCAGGCTTTGCCAACTTGCGACTGCCATAAGCCAACACTCGTTCCACACCCTCCTGCATCTGCGACAGTACAGCACCAATGCCGGTGTCACTCGCATCAGTGTCGAGTATCATTTCACCGCAGTCCAGGGGATAGCCAAGAATGGGGGCTGAGGTGAGACGACACTTTAACTCGTCGAAAGCAGCTTGGTGTTCAGCATGCCACTGGAAACGTGCATTTTTCATGGTTAGGTTATGAAGGGGTTCAGCAATAGATGCAAAGTCTTTTACAAATCGGCGATAGTATGAGGCCAGGCCGATGAAACGTCGAACCTCCTGGATGGACGATGGAGTGGGCCACATTTGGACCTTTTGGACCTTGCTGGGGTCCGTAGCTATACCCTGTTCAGACACTATGTGACCTAGGTAAACCACCTCGCGGCGGAAAAGGCAGCATTTGGCAGGTTTTAATTTCAGGTTAGCTTGTTGTAGTCTGTAAAACACCTGGTCAAGCCGCTGCAGCATTTCTGACACATTCCTCGCCAGCACGATGATGTCGTCCAGGTAGACCAGACAGGTCTCCCATTGCATGCCAGCTAAAACACGGTCCATCAGCCGCTGAAATGTCGCCGGGGCATTGCATAATCCAAACGGCATGACGTTCCACTCAAAGAGACCTGTCCTGGCGCAGAATGCAGCTGCTTTGCGTGCTCTCGGCGTCAGCTCCACCTGCCAGTAACCTGAAGTAAGGTCCAACGTGCTGAACCATCTGGCAGTAGACAGTGTATCCAGCGTGTCCTGGATACGGGGCAGAGGATACGCATCCGGTATGGTTCGCTCATTGAGAACCCTGTAATCGATGCAGAGCCGATAGGTCCCATCCTTCTTACGTACCATAACTATGGGTGAGGCCCAGCTGCTGTGGCTGCTTTGGGCGAGACCGTTCTGTAGGCTGTCATGTATCTGCTGGTTGGCGTATTGCTGCTTCTCTTTCGCCATCTTACGTGGAGGTTGTTTGATCGGGGCACCTGGACGAAGTACAATATCGTGCTGGACGAGGTTGGTTCGGCCCAGGTCAGTAGGCCCAGTAGAGAACACATGTCCATAAGTAGAAAACAAACGTTTAAGTTGGAGACATTCACCATCATTGAGGTCCCTAGAGCTCTGGGCATAGAGCTCTTCCAGGTGCAGAGGAACTACAGGGGAGCTGGCTGGTGAGTCTGCGGCCGGTGAGACATAGGAAGACTGCATGGCTTCAGCTGGCTGGAGGAGACCAGCCATGGATCCTTCTTTGATGGTCACAGCTTTGTTGCCAGGATTAAAGAGGCGAAGGGGGACCGTTTTGGACGTCTGGGGATGAACTAAAACTCTGGCGAGGAGTACTTTGTGTTTCTCCACAAAACCCTTGGTGGGGCTAAGTATCATATCACTGCGGGCTGTCCCACTTAGATGCACGCTGCCCTTCACAACATACTCCTGTCCTGGTTCCACCACCACAGTTCTGGATATTTTCACTGCATGCGACTTCAGGTCAGATTCAGATTGGTAGTAGGGCACTTCTTCACCAAACAGAATGATGCGGTGTCTGCCAAAATCAAGACGGGCTTCAGCTTGTGTGAGGAAGGGATGCCCCAGCAGCACTTCTAACCCTGTTATATCTGCTACAATAAAATCTACATCCACCTGACGATTGTTGATGCTGACAGGTATCTGGGCCTCACCCAGCACTGGCACATCTACAGGTCCCACCCCCAGTAAAGTCTCAACAATTGATGAATGCAGCTGAGGTCTCATGTCAGGATGGATGGAATTAAAGTAGCGCAACGGCAGCACATTTCTCCGTGCCCCACTGTCCAACACAGCACACACCTCCACTTCATAGATTCGCATGAGGATACTCATTTCTTGGCTATGGCCTTTCAGGTGGAGCACGGTGGGTTCTTGGGTATCACCGGAGGAGCTACTGAATGTCAAAGCTTTGGTGGTCTTGTGGGGCGAGGGGCACTGCTTCTGGATGTGACCCCAACCTTGACAATTGTGGCAACGGACTCTCCCCTTCGCCAAATTTTTGCGGTTATTAAAGGCTGAGGGTGGGTGTGTGGCAAACTGATTCGGTGAAGGGTTGGTTACAGGTGTAGTTTTATTAACACTTTCATGTTGGTCATTGGCTCTGACTACAGCAGCTCTGGGCCGTCGTTCAACCATGCCGCGGGCTCCTGACTGCATGGTACTGGTGACATAAGCTGCAGCCCTTTTTGTGGTCTCATGAGCATGGGCTATTTCATATGCACGGGCGAGCGTGGCTGGTCGTTGCTCTAATAGTTTCTGAACTATTTCAGCATCACCCAAACCGTTTGTGAAAACTTCAACAGCAATAGAGTCCTGTTCAGCTTCTGCTCTGCCACCATAAGCCACAGCCACTTTCCCGTAAATATCGTCTCTGAAAACGTGCAGGTCCTCTCCATGTTTCCGTACACGCTGCCTCAGCTCTACTGCAACCGCAGCGGCATGATCAGAAGATGGGCCGTATGCAGTTTCCAGTTCGTCCACCAGGCGGCGGTAGTCCCATCTGTAAGAGCGAGGGTTTCTGTGGACAATGGCCCCCGCTGCGCCAACCAGGCAGAATTTCAGCTGCACTGTCATAGTCTTTTCGGACCAATAGTTCGCTTCGGCGCAGCTCTCAAACCTGTGCAGAAATTCTGTCCATGGTGTGGTACCGTCGTATTGGCCCGGACGTAAGGTGGGGACCCTCTCTCTAGGATCTCCATCCTCCTCACTGTCGGATAAAGGCTGCTGCACCATGAAACGAGTTTTATTTGGTTTTAATCGGGGCTGGGGCCGTGCAGGGGTTTGCTTGTAGCTTATCGTTCCATCCAGGTTATGAGAAGGGGTACAATGCACAGCTGGAAATGTCACTGGGTTGACAGGGGCCGGCGTGCTGTGCACAAAACTTTGCATATGAGCAGAAGTAAATGGGTTGGAGTCCATATAATTATCTTTCATTTGAAACGTGGGGGTTGAGTAGAAATGCATTCTGTCATCTGCAGCCCCTCCATGAGCGTTATAACCTTGACATTTGGCATCAATGAATGGATTTGTAGGAGTAAACTGTGGCTGAGCGGGGCCTTGGTGCGGTGCAAACATGTCCCCTCCTTTAGCGTACGAGCTAAAACAGCGTTCATCACACAGAAAAGGGTTGTAATGTTCACATTTCACATCTTTGGCAGCTTTTCTGCACACTGCGCTCTCAGAAGAAATATCCAATGTCATAAACGGGTTGGAATAATCTGTTTCAAACCCATAGTCTTTAAAGGAGCGGGCGGCGGCGTCCATCTTGTGGTTGTTAAATAGCAGGCTAATATAGCAGGCTAATGCAGTCTCTCGGCTTTATTGCTAGCCGTTATTATCTCTCTTATTCAAAGCTCACCACTTGTCCAGCAAGGCGAAGAGGTCCCTTCGTGGTCGCCAGTGTTAACCTTTCCTGCTCAGTCTTTCATCCGTGGTCAAAAGACACAGGGGAGATCTTCCTCCAGGGCTGAAGTCTCTGCTTCAGGGTTAACTCCCTCACTTGCCTTGCACATAAACCACACGGTGGCTGCAGGTTAATCCTCTTGTTTTTAATAATAATTCTAGCCAACAGGTGCACAAACAGACTTTCTTACAGCCGCGTTTTTACTTTGCCGTTTACTTTTCTCCACACACACACCGTCACGTCTTGCTCCTCTCAACACGTGCAGAACATGAGCACGTAGCGCCCTCTTCTGGCCGGCGGATGGCCGACACACATCTCACCCTCCCACACACACACACACACACACACACACACCACTCACTGAGCCATTCATCACATGCAGTGGAGGCACTTTCTGCAACAATGTATTAACTTTGAAATGAAGAGGGCGGAGGTGTGCGGTGAGGGATGGGGAGAAAAATAACAGCAGGAACAAATGTTCCCGCAGTGAGTCAGCTCCCCCGATGACCCAACATACCCTCCCCCCAAGCTCGCCAAGGTCCACCCAAGGAGCGAGGCCAAAACACCTCTCCGACCGCCAGGCCCATTGAGCTCCAGACCCGAGAGGGACAGGGCCACGAGGGCCGCCAGTAGCAGGACCAACAACCCACACCCACCAGGGCCGCCAAGACCCCTACTGAACGCAGTCAGCCCGCCGCCCAAGAGGATGCAAAATCCCTCATGGACGACATGGCCAAGAGCGCCCGCCTAACCGCAGACAGAGTCAGGAAGCACCGGGAGCGTGCCCCCACCTCAGGAAAGGGCCAGCCAACCGGCCATGCATAGTCTCAGACCATAATCAAGGACATCTACCCAGTCCCCACCCCAGAAGAAATACTACACCCACCCTTCATACCAACAACTCTCAGAACACAACACACTAGACATCCAGGCTGGGTCAACCTGCCCCCTCCCATGGGCCACTAGTCACGTCTCCAGACACCCAATCCCCCAGCCATGAACCCCCAAACCCACCACTGAGCCCAGGGGCCCCCGGCCAGAGCCGGGCACCAGAGCGCAGGCCAGCCCAAAGTCCGGCGACCCGTCCGCCAGAGCCCAAGATCCCCTACCCCCACCAGGCCCAAGCCCGGGGATGACATGCCCCCAGAACCCCAAGCCCCCGGCGCCAGCCCCGAAACCACCCCAGCACAACCGGACCACTGACTGGTGACCCATGACTGCCGCCACAGACCACCTGAGGGCCAGCATACAGCCTCCAGCAGACATCCCCCCGATCCACCCAGGTCTTCCCTAGGGTGAAGGTAGGGTCCTCCCCACCCAGACAGTCCCAACAGCTCAGCCCCCGACAACCCCCAGGTGCCCCAAACCCTGACACCCCCCCACACCAGCCCCAATGCCCCAAAACGCCAGATCCCAGACCTCCCACATTAACTACTGTATGTAACGGAGCTGATCAAAGAATGCCATAGACATTGATCCGATGTGTCAGCAGATGCTGTTTCAAGACTAATATGATCTAACAGAAGATTTTTATACTGATTAATGCTAAGATTATTTTTATTTTTCCAATTCATGAGTATGGTTTTCTTTGCCCCCTCCCTGGGCTGCCACCTTACTGTGGTGGAGGGGTTTGAGTGTCCCAATGATCCTAGGAGCTATGCTGTCAGGGGCTTCATGCCCCTAGTAGGGTCACCCAAGGCAGACAGGTCTGGCTTTTACTCACACCCAGAGGACAGAATGTTGTATACCGAGGACAGGAAGTCTTATTGTGAAAAGGTTTTATGTGTAAGGCGCTGTTTTGGCGCTTACTGACGTCTCAGCTAGGTGAGGGACCAGACCAGACAAAGTGCCAGCTAGGTGAGGGACCAGACCAGACAAAGTGCAGCCCAAAGACCCCAATGATGAGTCAAATAAATGGACAAAATGTTCCCTCGCCTGGACGCAGGTCACCGGGGCCCCACTCTGGAGCCAGGCCTGGAGGTGAGGCACGTTGGCGAGCGCCTGGTGGTCTAGCTTTTACCCATGGAGCTCGGCCGGGCACAGCCCGAAGAGGAGACATGGGTCCCCCTTCCCATGGGCTCACCACCTATGGGAGGGGCCAAAGGGGTCGGGTGCAATGGGTGGTGGCCGAGGGTGGGGACACTGGCGGTCTGATCCTCGGCTACAGAAGCTGGCCATTGGGACATGGAATGTCACCTCTCTGGTGGGGAAAGAGCCTGAGCTAGTGTGTGAGGTTGAGAGGTTCCGGCTAGAAATAGTCGGACTCACCTCAACGCATGGCTCTGGCTATTTATAGACATAACGTCCAGCCCGCATCTTTGAGGGCTTAGACCTCAGAGGGTTAAGAGTCATCAGGACTCTGTATCACAGAGCAGACAGCGTCCCCACTAACTCAGGAGCCAGACAGAAGGAGAAATCACACACAAAACAGGCTCTAGAGAAATGTGGATATCCTAACTGGGCCTTCCTGAAAGCAGAGAAGAAACCCAAACAGGACTCCAGCCAGCCATCAGGTGAAAAGAAGGAACCCAGACCCAGACCAGTGGTCATTCCGTATGTTGCGGGAGTTTCAGAGACGTTGAGACGTTTATTTTCTAAACACAACGTCCCAGTGGCTTTTAAACCCCAAAATACATTATGGCAAAGACTGGTTCATCCCAAATATCCAGTCACTCCCCCGGCACAAACAGAGTAATATTGTGTATGCTGTTCAGTGTCAGGACTCAGGAGGGCTGTGATCAGTCTTATATCGGGGAAACTAAACAGCCACTGGCCAAAAGGATGGCCTAGCACAGAAGATCAACATCATCAGGCCAGGACTCTGCGGTCTACACTCATCTCCAGGCCTGCGGTCACTCTTTCAGGGATGAAGATGTTCACATCCTTGATAGAGAGAAACGATGGTTTGAGAGAGGAGTAAAGGAGGCCATCTTTGTGAAAAGAAACCGTCCATCGTTAAACAGAAGTGGAGGCCTCCGGGTTCAACTGTCCCCCTCTTACAATGCTGTTATTGCTAGTATCACTCAGCCCTATGTGAATAGCAAACAACCATCAGGGTGCTAACGATCCATCATTAGGCTGATGCCCTCCTTGATCATGTGAGCAACTGGTTTCGGCTGTCATCAGCAAACTTGTTGATCCACTGTGAGAGGGTGCTATTTGTAAGACTGAGCTGAATACAGCATCTCAGACTGAGGAAGTCTTTCGGAGGAAAGACAAAACATTTCTACAATTTTTTTGCTTTGTTTTGTTTTTTGAATGTCCAGAGGACCAGACTTAGCTTTTTTAGATTTTTCTACCTGGATTATTAAGCATGCATCAGGGTATAGTAAATGTAAGGTAAAAGTAAAATACAAGTATTGTGGCGGACCACTAGGGGACGTTACTCACACCCAGAGGACAGAATGTTGTATACCGAGGACAGGAAGTCTTATTGTGAAAAGGTTTTATGTGTAAGGCGCTGTTTTGGCGCTTACTGAGTTAGTTGGTGTTGGAGTTGAATAAAGTGAAGTCCTACGTACAGATCCGGTGTCGTCTTTTCCACTCCACCACACTGGTGACCCCGCAAACCAAACATGTCGAGTTCTGAAGATGGAGCCAGCTCTTCTCTGAGGTCTGCTGCTGTGGAACCTCCACCGGCCGTCCCGCTTGCCTTTTCGGTGGCCATTAAAATCCCGGACTTCTGGCTGCATGATCCTCCTTCATGGTTCGTCCACATTGAAGCACAATTTGCTCTGCGTGGGATTTCATCTGACGACACAAAATACCACTATGTGGTCGCCTCGCTGGATCCGCTGTCCACACGGCGAGCAATGAGCCTGCTCCGAGACCCTCCGGCACATGGAAAGTACACCGCTCTCAAGCAGCTCCTCCTGCGACGCTACTCACTCAGACGCAGAGCGTGCTGAGAAACTTTTTTCCCTCTCCAGCTTGGGCGATGGCACGGCTCTCGAGCTTATGGAGAGCATGTTGTCCCTGCTAGGATCAGACGACGGTGGGTTCCTCTTCATCCACCTTTTCCTCCGCCAGCTCCCGGCTCCGGTGCACGTTGTCCTGGCCAACTCTCCACTGCTGCAGCAGAAAGACTACCGCTCGCTCGCGGAGGAAGCCGACCGCATCCTCCTGGCCATAAGGACCTTCGCAGTCCAGGCGGCGGTTCCTGGATCTCCGGCAACACATTCCGAGCTTCAGCCAATGCCTTCAGAGCCGGACGAGCCGTCTGTGGTGGCAAGGATCGCTTTCCGCGGGCGTAAAGGAGCCACCGCCCTTTGTTTCTATCACCACCGTTTTGGCGCCAAAGCACGACGGTGCATCCCGCCGTGCACCTTCAAGCCGCAGGGAAACGACAACGCCAGCGCCCGCTACGTAACCGTGGCCGTTTGCAACAAGGAAAGGCTGCTTTTCATCGAAGACTCGAGGTCGGGGAGGCGGTTCCTGGTGGACTCTGGTTCGCAGAAGAGCCTCGTTCCCCCGACCGGCTCCGAAAGGTTAACAGAAGGCTGCGGCCCATTGCTAACCGTGGCTAATGGCTCTTCCATCAAGACATTTGGTGAAAGGTTGGTGACTGTTTGTTTCCATGACCGGGACTTCCAGTGGAACTTTGTTGTCGCTGCGACCTCAGTTCCTATTTTAGGGGCTGATTTTCTTTGTGCTCATGGGCTCCTTATAGACGTTGCTAACAGACGTTTGATTGACGCTGTGTCTTTTTCATCACTGCCTTGTGCGACGCGAGGGGCCGGGCCTTTAATGCATGCTAACTTTTTAGCTTCGGGTAATGTGTTTCAGCGTTTGCTGTCAGAGTTCCCCTCGCTGACTGTCCCTAATTTTTCAAACACAGACACAAAACACGGGATTGAACATTATATCCCCACAACGGGCCCTCCCGTTTTCGCACGTGCGCGCCGCCTCGATGCTACTAAGCTAGCAATAGCGCGGCAAGAGTTTGTTAGCATGGAGCGTCTAGGCATCGTGCAACGTTCAAACAGTCCGTGGGCCTCCCCCTTGCACATGGTGCCCAAGGCAGATGGCAAATGGCGACCGTGCGGGGATTTCCGCCGCCTTAACAACATCACGGAAAATGACCGTTACCCCATCCCCCACATCCAGGATTTTTCTGTGCACCTGGCTGGGACCTCCATTTTTTCTATTTAGTACGGGGATACCACCAGGTTCCCGTGCATGTGGAGGATGTCCCTAAGACCGCTGTGATCACTCCTTTCGGCCTGTTTGAGTTTTTGCGCATGCCTTTTGGTCTTAAAGGTGCAGCCCAAACGTTCCAGCGATTGATGGATTCGGTCCTAAGGGGATTGTCCTTCGTATTTGTGTACTTAGATGACATCCTTGTAGCTAGCAGCTCAGCTGAACAGCACATGTCCCACCTCCGTGAGGTTTTTCAGCGCCTAGCAGCACATGGCCTGATTGTAAACACAGCAAAATGCCAGTTTGGGTTGCCAGTTATAGATTTTTTGGGCCACCGCATTTCTGCCAGTGGTGCTGTCCCGTTACCAAACAAAGTGCAAGCGGTGTCCAATTTTCCTCAGCCCCTGTCTGTGAAAGCTCTGCAGGAGTTTTTGGGGATGGTTAACTTCTATAACCGTTTTCTCCCCAGAGCAGCTCAATTGCTACAACCGCTTTATGGAGCGCTAAAAAAGAAAAAAACCAACGACAGTGTTGACTGGACACCAGAACGCCTACAGGCATTTGGTGATGCAAAAACTGCATTGGCCACTGCTGCCCTTTTGGCCCATCCATCCCCAGCGGCACAAATAGCTTTAACAACCGACGCATCTGATGTTGCGGTGGGAGCTATGTTAGAACAGCAGGTTTCTGGAGTTTGGCAACCACTCGCATTTTTCAGCCGTACGCTACGGGACAATGAGCTTAAATACAGCGTTTTTGACAGGGAGTTGCTGGCACTTTACCTGGCTACACGCCATTTCAGATTTTTCTTGGAGGGCCGCCAGTTCATTGCATACGTTGACCACAAACCCTTGGTGTTTGCCATGTCAAAAATTTCTGACCCCTGGTCTGCTCGCCAGCAGCGCCACCTCGCAGCGGTTTCTGAATTTACAACAGACATTCAGCATGTGGCTGGCAAATCCAATGTGGTAGCCAACTGTCTCTCCCGAGTGCTTATCTCTCCCGTGTACGTTGGCATCGATTTTTCTGCTATGGCTGCGGACCAACGTACCGATGCAGAAATACAGTATTTTCTGGTGTATAGGTCGCACCTGTGTATAGGTCGCATTGTCCAATTATCACCGATTGGAAAAATCCCTAGATAGGTCGCACTGGTGTATAGGTCGCACCTACGTTTAACGTTGCTGCAAATGTCTGCCACAGGAGCGCACAGCAAGGCTTTTAAGAAGATTAACACTTAAAAACAATTATTTGTTTGATAAAAATTATAGCAAATGTGTCTGAGCTGAACTTTTCCTTAATAAATGAACGTAATTGTGAAATGAGCTGGATTTAAACATTTGTTTCGCCGAAAGTGATAACAAGCCATATATAGGTCGCACCTGAGTATAGGTCGCAGGCCTTGAAAAAAACATAAAAAGGTGTGACCTATACACCGGAAAATACGGTACTCGAGCTCCAGTCTGGGCCCACAGGCCTCGAGTTGGAAGAACGGCAGGTGAATGACGGAGGTCCTCTCCTGCTCTGTGACGTTTCTACTGGCAGGCCCCGCCTTCTGGTTCCAGTTTCATGGCGCCGCCGCGTGTTCGACTCTTTACATTCTCTTTCTCACCCAGGTGTTAGAGCCTCTGTGAAACTGGTCAGTTCAAAGTTTGTTTGGCCCGGTTGGCGTAAAACAGTTAAGGAGTGGGCAGCAGCGTGTGTCCCATGTCAGCGTGCTAAGGTCAACAGGCACACCAAAGCACCTTTGGAACCCTTCTCCATCCCAGGTTGGCGGTTTGATCATGTGCACGTAGACCTGGTGGGCCCTCTGCCTCCATCACAGGGTTTTACTCATCTGCTGACCATGATCGACCGGACCACCAGGTGGCCTGAGGTGGTGCCTCTGGTTTCCACAACTTCTGCAGTTGTGGCCTGAGCATTTATGTCTACCTGGGTTGCGCGTTTTGGCCCCCCTTCAGACATTACATCGGACAGAGGCCCTCAGTTTGTTTCTGAGCTTTGGTCTACCATGGCCAAGGGTCTGGGGACTAACATCCACAGAACCACCGCTTACAACCCCCAAGCTAATGGTTTGTGTGAACGGTTTCACAGGTCGTTGAAGGCTGCACTGCGTGCTGCTTTGATCAGTGACAACTGGATGGACCGTCTTCCGTGGGTTTTGCTGGGTTTACGTACAGCAACCAAAGAGGACTTTGGCACTTCCCCAGCGGAGCTGGTTTTCAGCCAGCCTGTGCGCGTCCCCGGTGAGTTTTTACCTGAGGTACCCTCACCACAGTCCGTCCCACCGTTGCAACATTTTTCATCTCAGGGGGACTCTTTTCGTGTCCCTGGCCCAGTACACCATTGTTTACCGCAGTTGTTTGTCCCTAAGAGCCTAGAGTCCTCTAAATTTGTTTTTGTCAAACACAATGCCCACAGGACACCACTACAGCCCTTGTATGATGGCCCATTTAGAGTTCTCCAACCAGGTCCGAAACACTTCATTTTAGATCTAGGGGGTCGTACAGAGACTGTCTGTATTGATAGGCTGAAACCCGCTCATGTCCTGTCAGATGACCAGGTTGTTACGGCCCAGGCCCCTCGCAGGGGCAGACCTCCATCCACGTCGCTAACGGACTGCTGTCCTCCTTCCAGAGACTCTCAACGACCAACGGAACATGACTCTTCGGCAGGCCCTCCTCGTCGCCCTCCGCTTCATCAGGCTGGTTCTACAGGGTCCAAGTTCAGCCGTTCTGGTCGTTTGCTCAAGCCTAAGGTTCTGGACTAGTAAGGGACCTCACTGGGTGTTCAGGGGGGGCGTGTGTGGCGGACCACTAGGGGACGTTACTCACACCCAGAGGACAGGATGTTGTATACCGAGGACAGGAAGTCTTATTGTGAAAAGGTTTTATGTGTAAGGCGCGGTTTTGGCGCTTACCGAGTTAGTTGGTGTTGGAGTTGAATAAAGTGAAGTCCTGCGTACAGATCCGGTGTCGTCTTTTTCATTCCACCACAGTATACATATTTATAAATGTAAAGAACACATACTGGTGTTTGTAATTTTTTTGTATTTATTTATGTAAATAAATAAAAAAACATTACTTACAAAGTATATCTATAGTGGGAATGGTGTATATATNTAAACTTAAGACATAGTTAACTTCTCTTAACTTCATCTTGACTTTATGACTACAGTTTCTAATATTCAGATTTTATAGGCTTTTCTAAGGTTTTTAAACCATCATTCTCTTTCTATCTCTTTGCGGTTCTCCCATGTGCTCAATCTGCCTGTCTGTATGAGCGGGCGAGTGTGTGTGTGTGTTTACTCATGGGGACTCATTGTGGCTTTCTACAAAACGTCTTTCACAACCTGTTCTTCGGTAAACCTTAAGACATAGTCAAACTTCTCCTATTTATTCTATCTTTTTCCTCTGGTTCTTTTGTGTTTCTTTGGGCGCGCCTGTGTGTGTGTTGACTTTAAGAGCGGCTTGAAGACCTTTCTTTTCAACCGAGCATACTCTACCTCCTCTTGATTCTACTTTTGTTCTTAGTTGATACTGTTATTGATTTTACTTGTTTTATTACTTGTTTTATTGACATTTAATTTCTGTTGCACCGTGTAGCACTTTGAGATTTTCATTAATGAAAAGTGCGTTATAAATTGAATTCATTATTATTATTATTATTGTGTACGGATGGGTTGCTTGCACTAGCTGTTTACCTATGGTGGTGTGCTATCATAAGGCTCCTTCTGTGTTAAATATTCCTTACAGCTGCACCTTTAGAGCAAAGTCCGATAAGAACAGAATACATCTTTTCATGAGTTGCACCATAATAATGCTGTGTGTCGGTTTGAATTCCAACAATAACTTCACCTTACTCGACAATATATATATATATATATATATATATATATATATATATATAATATATATATATATATCAGAGTCAGAGAGTCTTTATTGTCATTTGCACCGCATGTGGTACATGTGATGAAAACGAGATTATGTACACGGGGTCCCAGTTACATCCAACAACAAATGCAAGAGAAAAACAGTAATAACATCTAGAATTAACTAAGAAAAACATCAACTAGTAATACACTAAGCCCTAATATAGTGGAAAAACATCATTATAAACAGCAGCACGAACATGAGTCTGTATGAGCAGATGGTCACAGATGAACACAGCAACAAGAAAACAGATCAGCATCAGCATGATGTGATATTTTGCAGTGATTATTCTTATTATTTATTCATGAGTCTAACAGCCTCAGGGTAGAAGCTGTTCCTCAGTCTAGTGGTTCTACATTTGATGCTCCTCAACCTCCGTCCTGAGGGGAGTGGGGCAAAGAGTGTGTGTGCTGGGTGAGTGAGGTCTTTCATGATGCAGGTGGCTCTTTTCCTGCATCTGGAGGTGTAAATGTCTGTGATGGTGGGGAGACTGACTCCAACAGACTTCTGTGCAGCCTTCACCACTCTCTGTAGAGCTTTCCTCTCTGCAACTGTGCAGCCTCCATGCCACACATTGATGCTGGAGCACAGGATGCTCTCCACTGCACACCTGTAGAAGGAGGTGAGAACTGGGCTGCTCAGACCAGCTCGTTCTCACCTCTTCTACAGGTGTGCAGTGGAGAGCATCCTGTGCTCCAGCATCAATGTGTGGCATGGAGGCTGCACAGTTGCAGAGAGGAAAGCTCTACAGAGAGTGGTGAAGGCTGCACAGAAGTCTGTTGGAGTCAGTCTCCCCACCATCACAGACATTTACACCTCCAGATGCAGGAAAAGAGCCACCTGCATCATGAAAGACCTCACTCACCCAGCACACTCACTCTTTGCCCCACTCCCCTCAGGACGGAGGTTGAGGAGCATCAAATGTAGAACCACTAGACTGAGGAACAGCTTCTACCCTGAGGCTGTTAGACTCATGAATAAATAAATAATAAGAATAATCACTGCAAAATATCACATCATGCTGATGCTGATCTGTTTTCTTGTTGCTGTGTTCATCTGTGACCATCTGCTCATACAGACTCATGTTCGTGCTGCTGTTTATAATGATGTTTTTCCACTATATTAGGGCTTAGTGTATTACTAGTTGATGTTTTTCTTAGTTAATTCTAGATGTTATTACTGTTTTTCTCTTGCATTTGTTGTTGGATGTAACTGGGACCCCGTGTACATAATCTCGTTTTCATCACATGTACCACATGCGGTGCAAATGACAATAAAGACTCTCTGACTCTGATCTCTCTGATATATACTATATATATACATTATATATATATANTATCTATCTATCTATCTATATATATATATATCTATATATATATCTATCTATCTATCTATCTATATATATATATATATATATATATATATATATGCTCCTTTCAGCAAATTTTTGAAAGTACAGAGCTATATCTCAACAAGTCTCGCTCTGGTGTAAGATAACTCTCAACTGAAGAAGCAATGCTTTTGGAATGTGGGGGGAGTATGTTAATGAAGGTTCTCAGTGTGGGGGATTGATCCTTTGTTTTGTCCTACTGGAGGTGATATGCTGGAGAAGGAAGGAAGGAATGTTTACTATTCAAACCCACAAACAAAGACCTCCAGCCCCAGGGGGCCCAGACACCTAATGGGAGGTGAATACTTTAAAATTGTCATTTGACAAACTCACAGTAGTTCTAATAGTAGTGTGAATTTTCTGGGTTTGCCAGTGTTAATGAGAATTCAGGCCTCAAAGTTTCAGAAGAAAGTCCCCATTCCTGAAGCGTTACCTGGGGGTGTTAACAATTGCTGTTCAATTAATTTGCCTTAACCCCAACCCCCAGCACTGACTGTCAACACAGACTATGCCTAGGAAGGTGTGCAGAACTTCAGCTTTGTTGGCAGAATTCCTTTTGATCTTAAAAAAAAAAAAGAATTGTATTTTATGTTATTGTGACATGTTTTACACATTAATAATGTTGATTGTTTTGTTGCATAGTTATTGTTACAGCCCACCCCAAAAATAAGGGTCACATCTAAGGAGGACACAGAAATTGATTCAACTATGTTCAAACATATTTTCACGAGTTGTTCTACATTTTCTTGTCTTGTCTGGAACCTTGCTGTGGCTGGTGTTAAACGCTTTATAAAGTTGATGACACTAGAAAAGTTTGTATAATAGCTGAAGATGTTAAGTAAACTCAGGAGATGCTTATATTGCATCTGATGAGGTTAGAAAGGGGAAAACCAAAAGAAAATAAGGCTTTACACCCACCAAGCTCCTGCACAGACTTATTTTAGAGATGTCACACAAGGTTTTGGTGCTGGACATGACTTTTGTGTCATCAGAGCAGAAAGGCCTTATCTTTGCATATAGGTCTTTTTTATTAAGCTTTTGCTGCTTTTGTGGGCGGTGTTTCTTTCAAATCTGCATATTATTGGCTGAAACCAATAACAAGCAGTGGGAAAAGCTCCAAAATCAGCCAAACAAAGACCACATGTTAATCAGCGGGTGGTTTCCACACCCCCGATATGCAAATCTCGGCCGACTCGTTTTTACGTTGAAAACAAGCTGAATTCTAACACAAAGTGTATCAGTTTAAACACTTCTAAAGTGTTTTTAAAGCATGGGTGGTTTCTTCACAACTTCAACTACAGTAGTACTATATATATATATAGTATATAGTTTTTATAGTATCCCAGCTGGCATTTTGACGTCTAGTCACCGTTGAATCAACATCAGACGGTCGTGTTGGATAACCGTTGAATTTTGTGTTGATTTTGCAAATCTAATCAACGTTGAAGAAGCAACATCATTTCTACGTCAGATTCTCAACGTTGAAGTAGCAACATCATTTCAACGTCAGATTTCTCAACATAGGTGAATTTGCCAACGTTTATTCAAAGTCAAAGTCAAAAGTCAAAGTCAACTTTATTGTCAGATCTGCAATATGTACAGTGCAGGACATACACAGGACCGAAATTGCGTTTCTCTCAGTCCCTCGGTGCAACAGTAAACATCTAAACATTGAAACACTGAAACATATAATAATAGACATAAGCATAAAATAGTAAACCTAACACTGTCCTGAGTTTTTTGCATAGTGGTATAAGAGTATGAAAATTTACACCAACTCTAAAACTAAAACATTAAACATTTAATGAACATAATATTGTCCTGAGTTTTTGCATACTAGTATAAAAAAAGAGTATAAAAAGTATAACTAAAATAAACTAAAGGTTTCTAGCATTGACATTTGCAAAGTGGCAAAGCAGCGTATGAGTCAATGTACACAGTATATGTATGAGGTAGTAGTTGATGTTGTTGTAGAGGCAAAAAGTGGCATATGCAGTAAGGCACATTGGGCATCCCTAAATAAGACCGTTCAGAGCACACTGTATATGTACCAGCAGTGGTGTAGATATTAGAGTAGTGTAAATAAATGTAAACAGTAGTAATTACATGTAAGCAGTAGTAATAAAAGTAAACAGTATTAATAAATGTAAACAGAGAATGTAAACAGTATTATGATTATAGGCAGTGATGTAATACAGACATTAGTGCAAGTATGAGAAGTAGTGCAAACTGTATGAGCACATGACCGAGAGTTTAGTGATTAACCCGTTTGATGACACAGAGTCTAGTGTTAAAAACTTTGTGTTGAGTGATAATATGTGAGAAAGTTTTAGTGTTAAGGCAGTTCAAATGGGAGGGGAGGCAGAGCAGGCAGAGTGTTTAGCATTCTGACTGCCTGATGAACAGAGCTGTCTCTCAGTCTGCTGGTTCGAGCCTGGAGACTCCTCAGTCTCCTCCCTGATGGCAGCAGTCTGAAGCAGCTGTGTAGTGGGTGTGTGGGATCACCTGCCATGCGGTGGGCTTTCCGATTGAGGCGTTTGCTGTGTAAGTCCTGCAGTGAGGGCAAGGAGGTGCCCACGATCTTCTCAGCTGCTCTCACAATGCGCTGGAGGCTCTTGCGGCATGATGCAGTACATGCACCAAACCACACAGTGATGCAGCTGGTCAGGACACTTTCTATGGCACCTCTGTAGAAGGTGCTCATGATGGGGGTTGAAGCTCCAGCCCTTTTCAGCTTGCGGAGAAAGTAGAGACGCTGGTGAGCCTTCTTTGCCAGTGCTGCAGTGTTCCTGCTCCAGGACAGGTCCTTTGAGACGTGCACTCCCAGGAACTTGGTGCTGTCTACTCTCTCCACTGCGGTGCTGTTGATGGTCAGAGGGGCATGTTGGGCATCCCTCTTCCTGAAGTCCACAACAATCTCCTTTGTCTTCTCCACGTTGAGAGTGAGATTGTTGTGTCCGCACCACAAGGCCAGGCGGCTCACCTCGTTCCTGTAGTCCGTCTCATCGTTGTTGCTGATGAGACCTACCACTGTTGTGTCGTCCGCAAACTTGATGAAGTGGTTGGAGCTGTACGATGGTGTGCAGTCGTGTGTTAGCAGGGTGAATAGAAGGGGGCTCAGCACACATCCTTGTGGGGCCCCTGTGTTCAATGTGATGGTGCTAGATGTGTTACTCCCGATCCGTACTGTCTGTGGTCTCCCGGTCAGGAAGTCTAGCAGCCAGTTACACATTGAGGTGTTCAGCCCCAGACTGTCCAGTTTAAGGATGAGCTGTTGGGGGATGATGGTGTTAAATGCCGAGCTGAAGTCGATGAACAACATTCTAACATAGGAGTCCTTCGTGTCCAGATGTGTGAGAGCTGTGTGAAGGGCAGAGGAGATGGCATCGTCGGTTGAGCGATTAGGTCGGTATGCAAATTGGAAGGGATCCAGGGAGTCAGGGAGGACAGATGTGATGCTTTTCATGACTAGCCGTTCAAAGCACTTCATCAGGATGGGGGTGAGTGCTACTGGGCGATAGTCATTGAGGCATGCGGGCGTTGCCTTCTTTGGGACAGGGATGATGGTGGTGGCTTTGAAACAGGTGGGGACGATGGCCTGGCTCAGTGAGATGTTAAAGATGTCCGTGAAGACCGCTGCGAGTTCCCCTGCACAGTCCTTCAGCACACGACCAGGTATGTTGTCAGGACCAGAGGCCTTCCGGGCGTTAATCTTTATGAATGATCGCCTTACGCTGTCTGAGGACAGCGTCAGCACCTGGCCATCAGGAGAGGGGGGGAGTTTATGTGCTGGTGTGCTGTTACTTGCCTCGAACCGAGCAAAGAACTCATTCAGTTCATTCAGCGCAGAGGCTGAGCTGTCACAGGTCTGGGGGGGTGGTTTGTAGTTTGTGATGGTCTGTATTCCCTGCCACAGACTGCGTGTATCCCTGCTGTCCTTGAAACGGTGAGCTATTTTCCCAGAATACTGCTTCTTTGCCTTTCTGATGCCCCGGTCCAGGTTGTTTCTGGCTGCCCTCAGGCCCACCTGATCTCCCGCTTTGAAGGCAGCATTCCTGGCTCTCAGGAGTCTGTAAACCTCAGCTGTCAGCCATGGCTTCTGGTTAGCCCGAACAGTGATGGTTTTAAGGTTGGTTACATCATCAATGCACTTGGTGATGTATGAACATACAGTGTCTGAGTACTCCTGGAGACATGTGGTGTTGTTTGTGGTAGCAGCTTCTTTGAACATACTCCAATCTGTGGTGTCAAAACAGTCCTGGAGTGCCTCTGAAGACCCCTCTGGCCACACTCGTATCTGCTTGCGGACTGGTTTTGTGACTTTCACCAGTGGCCTGTATGCTGGCTTTAGCATAACACAGATATGGTCAGAAGCACCAATGTGGGGGAGGGGGATGGCTCTGTAGGAATTTTTCATGGTGGTGTAAACCTGGTCCAGGGTGTTGTTTCCTCTTGTTGCAAAGTTTATGTTTCTGTATGTTTTTGGAAGAACACTCTTTAAATCTGCATGGTTGAAATCAATTCAATATTGATTTTGGTTTAGATTTTGCAAATCTAATCAACGTTGAGGTAGCAACGCCATTTCCACGTCAGATTTCTCAACATATTAAGTCCTGCATTTTAACAGTTTGACACAAAAATACATTTTGATCACTGTTTCAAGTATTGAGGTGCTGATGTGATCTCATCATATAACAGTGCCACCCTAATTGGACTTGTCTATTTTCACTATGAACATAGCAATCACAAAAATGTCTGAAAAATAATTTAATCTACATTACATGTTTACAACACAGTCAGCTAGGAAGAATCCAACCGAGACCAGAAATTTAGAAAACTGCTTTATTGTCTTAGACAATAATAATTAAAAAAAATGGCCCAAACATTGGGCAACACTGAAAGGAATTCTTGTCCATTTCTGCTTTTAAAGCACTTAAATCAATTTTAAATATTTATATACAGATTTCCTGTAAAATCAAAAAGATAAAGAAGATGTGGGCACTCAGCCTGGGTACAGCTGCTACTGGACCCCCAGGGTGTCTTTGGTGAACCTGTAGCCAGGATGTGGGCACTCAGCCTGGGTACACTTGCTCGAGGACCCCCAGGGTGTCTTTGGTGAACCTGTAGCCAGGACGCGTCTCATACCCAGGAAACGGACTGCCTGTCTTGGCCAAGGCTGACTGATCTGTTTAAAAAATAAACACAAAAGAAGAACATTTCTACAGCAGCTATTGTAAATGGTGGTATAATTTTAAGCAGTGGGAATGATAATTTTGCACCACAATTTTTAGCTTAACTGGGGCGAAAAAAGAAAAATGAACATGTGACAGTCAGTAAAAGTTGTTCAGACTAAGCAACGTGCTGCATTTATACTGTCAATATTATACTTTTGATCACAATTTACCTTTGTCCACGAGAGGAAGACCTCGACCTCCAACGCCGCCTCTGAGAAAGGGACTGTCTTTGCCAGGTCTGACTGATCTGTTTAAAGCATGCAACAGCAAAATTGGTACACATCGCATCGTGAGTTAGATGAATTGTTACATCTCTAATTTTGATCATATTTAAATTAAATACCTTTGATCATTAGAAAGAGACTCAGAGGGACTCCTGCTACCATTGCATCCCAAGATTTGAGATTGAGTGCTTGAGGGGATGTCCATCGGGGTTCTTTCTGCATTTTAGAGGGTTTAAACATAAGTGTTAATATGTCAAAAATGTAAATTACTTTACACAAGGTTTCCAAGTACCCCAAGGGGTACGTGTACCCCCATTTGAGATACAGTGGAATACTAAACTTAAAAATATTTGATACTCAAAGACAAAACGGGTCTCACACAAATACATACCAAAATGAGCATTTGTCGTTTGTGGAGGAGTAGGCAGTATAGGGGATAATTAAGTTTTATCGTTTAATGTTAAACATATTTCTGAGACATTTTAGGCTTAGTGGCCTAACAGAGCAGACAAAAACATTAACACTAACACTGGACTGTTGTCTGCTAAATGAGGTGGTTGAAAAAAAAAGAGCTGGAGTTTAATGTTTTTGTCTGCTCTGTTAGGCACTGTTTCTCAAATGGGGGTACACGTACCTTCTCTGACCCCGGTCTCTATGCGTGTGTGTTGGTCTGCTGAAGGCGTGGACAGATGCAGCAGAGGCCCCGCTCCCGGAAGGAAGTCGTTGTTTGGGTCCTCAGCGTAGATACGAGCCTCAAACGAGTGGCCCCTCAGGGTTATGTCGTCCTGGAGGAGGGGCAGGGGCTCCCCTGCTGCCACCTGGAAGAGATTTTTATTACAAAATAAACTAAACTTTTAGTATAAGTTATGGTTTCCAGAGTTTTCAGCTCTCCGTCTCACCCTGAGCTGCCACTCCACCAGGTCGGTTCCAGTGATCATCTCGGTGACGGGATGCTCCACCTGCAGCCTCGTGTTCATCTCCATGAAGTAGAAGTTGTGCTGAGCGTCCATTACAAACTCCACAGTACCTGCAGGAATGGATCACAACATTTGTAGTGGGTGTGTGTAATAAGTCACTGTGGTGGGAGGAGTTTATCTTTGCGTGTCTTCACCTGCTCCAACGTAGCTCACGGCTTTAGCTGCTCTGACAGCTGCCTCTCCAAGTTTCCTCCGAACCTCAGGGCTTATCCCAGGCTGAGAAAGTCCAGGTGGAAATATGGAGGAAGGTAAAGGATAAACATGTTCACAAGTGTCTATAAAACATATCCACATAATTTAAACCTCAGGTGAAGAAGGTGCTGGTAACCTGTTGTGATTCATGAAAAAAGCTTCAAAACAAAATGCTTCTTAAGATCCCTCACGCTTTTGAAGCCTCACTGACCACAAAAAGCTGCCTGCAGTTAAATCCCAAAGTTGCTACAATCTTAAGGGAACAGAGATTTTTGTAAAACCACAGTACAAAACCAGATTAAAGGGACGATCTACTTCAATACAGGGAATTGGATTGTGGAATGGTTTGGAAAATGATGTAAAAAAAAAAAAAAGCAAATTCAATGTTTATGTTTAAGAGAATGATCAAAACTAAATTGTTGAAAAAACACATAAATTAGTTAAATGTGAAATGTACTAGAAATTGAAAATTGGGATGAGTTATTAATTTTGTTCTGTTATTTATAGATGATTATTGTTTGAATTGATTTTTCAATTGATTGTTTTAAAAAAGGGGCAGGTATAATAAGATTCTTCTTCTTTCTGCTACCTTTCATTGTATGTTTTGTTTTCATACAATATGTGAAATTGTTTTGTGTTTTAAATTAAAATAAATAAATAAATCATGTTTTTACTCAAATAATTCACGGGACTAAAAACAAATATTAAGAAGAAAATAATGTCACAATTACACAACGATGGAAGGATTACTTCACAAAAAGTACCTCAACTTCATGTCCGAATCTTTGAATTTAAAATGTCTCATGTGACAAAGATGCTGAATATAAACCCTCTGTTTTGGTTAAACCGTGTCAAACGGACATCTGTTTTAAATGTAAACAGCTGTGAACTCCACTCACCCCTGGAGCTTCCTCTATGATCTTCTGATGTCTCCGCTGGACGCTGCAGTCCCTCTCAAACAGATAAGACGGCGTTACCGTGCATGTCTCCAAACACTTGAACCTCTACATGTCTGCCAACAACACACAGCGAGACATTTGAAAACTTGCTAGTTCTTCAAAGACCAAATCAAACAGTCCTCTGAGCGTACCTGGGATCCTCTACGAACTTCTCAATAAGCATGACGTCATCATTGAAGGACTTCCTGGCTTCACGTCTCGCTGACTCCAGCTGTTCGATGAAGTCCGAGTCTGACCGGGCGATACACATTCCCTAAAACACGCAAGGTTCAAATCAAGCTCGTGGAAGTTATGCTATCAAAGTTATTTCAGTTCTTCTCTGCGTCCTTTCACCTTCCCTCCTCCTCCACGGACTGCCTTGATCATCACAGGATAACCAATCTTTGCAGCCTCTGCCTGCAGCCTCTCGTTGGTTTGGTCCTCTCCATGGTAACCACCTATGATTGGCACCCCAGCAGCTGACATGATGTGTTTGGATGTGCTGAGACAAGAAAAAAAAAAACTTGCATTATAACTTTTGGAAAAAAATGTCTACAGTTGCAAAGACGCTCAGTCCTCATCAGAAAAACTCAAAAATATGTGTTTCAGGAAGGTGGGTCACCTC